>JAHKKF010534780.1:25579-43914 GCA_019740295.1 Labeo calbasu
ATGTCAGGCTTAAAATGCAAAACTTAGTTTTATACAATAAATAATAAAAAGTGAAATATGTTGAAGCCCACCGATGTAGTCTACAGACTGGTATTGATTATTTTTCTCAGATAATATAGATAATATTGATCTTTTTAGTTGAGTTTCTAATGCATTTCTATTTACCATATCTTTCTGTTCTCTATCCAAAGGAGCGGTGACATGGATATCTCCATCTTGATTGATGGTGAAGGGGAAATTAAGTCTTTCTTTCTGTACCAGCCTGTACAATGCGTTGGGATCATTGGCACGCACCTATTACAAAAAAAAAAGAAAGTAAATAATGTAACGAATTATTTGAAATGATATGAATAAAATTAAAAATATAAACACTGCCTACATAACATAACACACTGTTTTTTAATTTAGACTTACTGTGGCAAGAAACATAGGGTACTCCTCTTCCAAATTTTCTCTCAGGGTGATTTGTCCAGGGTTGACCCAGAGGTTTTGAAGGATAACTACGTTGACCCGTGTTGTGCTTTTCAAAGCGTTTGGGGCGTCACCTCCCATATCCTCTACACGAACAGTCAACGCGTAGTCTGGATCTTGAAGAAGATTCACATTTCTTCTTTCTGCTCATACCGAAATAAACACTCGTTAGTTTTTAGTTCAGTTGTTAGTTCAAAGGACTACTTCATGTCCATTTATTTACTTCATTGACAAGTCACTGTGGTGCTCACATTTAGGTGGTGAGGTTCAGTCAATAAAATATTATTCCACAGCATGATACAAACTAATGAAGTGACAGGCCTGCACATTTCTATTAGTCGCATGATGTTCATTGATTTGAGCTGGTAATGTGGATGCTGAATGGTGAAGTAATCTGGGTTAAATCCAGCTTCATTTCTGAGACTACATTAATCTGCAGTGATGAGGGCTGAACTGCTTGAGCCCAGTTAATGACTGTGTTCTTATTTACAGCACGTGGCACGTTCCACACACCAGAGTGAGGGAATGTAATCACACAAGTGGTCATTCATAGACATTAACACCAGTTTAATCTGAGTGTGTATGTGAGAGCACTGTAATCTTATTCTCAATTACATGTTCTGTTCTCCCTCATGCTTTGATTTGCTCAAAGAGGATCACAAATGGAGGAGAGAGACCCAGATACTACTTTTGATTGGCCCATTTAAAAATTTCTTAATCAAAGTTCTGTTATTCATAGTGTAATGCTAGCAAATAAGTCTCTGAGTCTGGCATGATTATATGCACAACATTAACTGCTTTTTCAAAATAGCGCTGCGAGCTTAAAACTATGGAAGCTTTTTTTCACCACAGAATAATCTTTTTATCTCACAATTCTGATATTTTATTTCTCGCAGTTTATGTCTCAAAAAGGACTCTTTTTCAGAATTACAAGATATAAACTGATATATATGAAGAGTTCAGATGCAAAAGCCTCTAAATCCATCTGACGTCTTTCTTTGAAAAATGCATTTTTATCAGACTCCAATGTGTTGGTTTCTACCCAAGTATCGGTAATTCTGATTGGGCTGAGGCTGCGATTTTAGCGAGTTTGAAGTAAAAGTATTTGATAGACGTGTAATATGTGTCGAGAGCATTCACTCAGTATCCTTATCTCATATTTGACCGAGATGGCTTTTAGGGGGTTTTGTATCTGAACTCTTCATATATACTTGTCCAATATAAATTAATTATTATAAATTTTTTTATTTTTTAGTCAGTGGCGAAAACAACAAAACAGAATAGCGATTAAAAAAAGTCTGAATTGTAAGATATAAACAGAATTCAGTTTCAGTTCCAAGTTAATTTTTTTTTTTTTTTTTTTTTTAGAATTCTGAGTTTACATCACACAATTCTGTTTTTTTCCCCTCAAAATTCCGAGTTTACATTAGTCAGTTCAGTTTTTTTAGTCAAAAAGAGTCAAAAAAGACTTTTTATCTCATAATTCAGACTTTTCTTCTTGCAACTGCAAGCTGATTCTCACAATTTAGACTTTTGTCTCAAAATGCTTGGAAAATTTTTAAGATTAAAAAAGTTGCATTAAATTTTTGTCCAATTGCTTAAAGGAAGACTCCACTTTTTTTTGAAAATAGGCTCATTGTCCAACTCCCCTAGAGTTAAACAGTTGAGTTTTAGCGTCTTCGAATCCATTCAGCCGATCTCCGGGTCTGGCAGTAGCACTTTTAGCATAGTTTAGCATAGATCATTGAATCTGATTAGACCGATAGCATCTCGCTCAAAAAAGACCGTATATAATTATGATATTTTTCCTGTTTAAAACTTGACTCTTCTGTAGTTACATCGTGTACTAAGACTGACGGAAAATGAAAAGTTGCGATTTAATAGGCTGATATGACTAGGAACTATACTCTCATTCCGGCGTAATAATCAAGGAACTTTGCTGTCGTACCATGGGTTCAGCAGGCAATGATATTACGCAGCGCCTGAAAGTGACCGGCACTAAGTTTGTGTAGATGCAGAGTTGCAGCCGGCAGAGTTGACGGCTGCGTAATATCATTGCACCTGTTGCACCCATGGTACAGCAGCAAAGTTCCTTGATTATTACTCCAAAATGAGTTCCTAGCCATGGACCTAGAAAATCACAACTTTTCATTTTTCGTCTGTCTTTGTACATGATGTAACTACAGAAGAGTCAAGTTTTAAATAGGAAAAATATTGAAACTCTTTGGTCATTTTTGAGCGAGATGCTAACGGTCTAATCAGATTCAATGATCTATGCTAAGCTATGCTAAAAGTGCTACTGCCAGACCTGGATATCGGCAGAATGGATTCGAAAATGGTAAAACTCAACTGTTAATGAGCCTGTTTTCAAAAAAATGGAGTGTTCCTTAAAACAAGCTTCCATGCAAAACTGTTATACTAAATGGAAAATGGCAAATGGAAATGATGTCCTCACCGGCACGTTCAACGCATGTGTAAAAGGGGTTGCTCTCCAGAGGCATGTTGTTCCTTGGAATACAGTAGTCCTCAAACTTCCTTCTCAGGACATCAGGACTGCCACGGACCTCCCCGCGGCTGTACGATATGGTGGGCCTGGCCATCAGAGACTCTGCTCCTGCAAAACAACATGAAGACACACTTTCATCTTCTTTCAGTGAGAACTAATAGTTTGGCACTTAACAAAAAACATAATCATAACTTGTACAATAACAACATATGCACATTTGGGGTTTTCTCTGTATTTTTGTTCAAAATGTGTTGAGACATACCTTCCTCTGTTATAAAGATCTCTCCACTATCTGGGTTAATGCCAAAGTAAGGAACTTTTCCAAGATTGGGGATTTGGCTCACAATGCTGTATCTCAGTTGGGCATTTAATGTATTGGGATCGTCTGCATCGGTAGCAGACACCTGAAAGAATGGAACTACTGCACGCACACAAGAGTAAAAGCAAAATTCAAAGAGTGTTCATCTGAATTTCATTTACGTTTCAACGTCCACTGATAATGTGTGTGTTTCTCACCTGCAGGTGAATGCTCTCTGACACTCGCACTGTACTGATTCTCACTAAATACAGGGGCATTGTTGTTGACATCCACAACTTGCAAGACAACCGAGTAAGGCCCATCAACAGTTTCATCATCTGCTGAACGTGCTTCAATCTGAAGAAAAACACACATAATTTAAAAATAAAATAATGTTATACAATTATTACGTGTTTTACAACCTCATATTACAGGATTAGTCTTTGTTTTTTATAAAATATCCCGTTTCGCTAGATAAGACCCTTATTTCTCGGCTGGGATCATGTAGAGCCCTTTGACTTCAACCTGTTGGCCACCATTGAAGTCCACTATATGGAGAAAAATCCTGGAATGTTTTTCTCAAAAACCTTAATTTCTTTTCGACTACATGAACATATTGGATGACATAGGGTTGAGTAAATTATCAGAAAATGTTTATTCTGGAAGTGAAGTAATCCTTCAACTATGACGGCATTTTAGTGCCACGTTAAAAAAAACTCTAAAATAACGAGATTAAAGTCGTAATATATTGAGAATAAAGTCAAAATTATGATAATGAAGTTGAAATATTTTGAAAATAAAGTTGAAATTATGAGAAACGTACAATATTTTGACTTCATTCTCAAAATATTTCGAGTTTATTCTAAGAATTCTGACTTTATTCTCATATTTTCAACTTTATTCTATATTAATACGACAATGAAGTCAAAATTATGAGAATAAAGTCTAAATATTTTGAGAAAAAGGTCAAAATTACGAGAATTAATTTGTAGCAATTACAAGATTAAAGTTTTAATATTTTAAGAGAATATTCTAGCCTATTGCGCATGCTAATGGCCCGGATTAAGAGCACTGGGAGATATTCCAAAGTCTCAGCTTTTAAAATCTGTTTATAGCGAAATACAAACAATATGTCTATTACAATAATGTGTTTTTCATGCTTCTTTAATGTAGCGTGACAGATCACTGTATATGACTGTATTAAACACATTTATAATTTGTATTTTGTGATAAAATGGACAAATTTAAGAGCTGAGCTGTGTTATACTATAAGCAACAAAGCACAAAATTATTGCTATTACTGGGTGGCTGGCGCGCTACACTTAATGAATGTAAGACATTAAAATTATGTCCAATCGTTTACCGTATTATACCGTGAATAAAACAGCTTGTGAATAGTCACTTATATACCTCCGAAAAGATAACAATATAACTTAGGCTAATGAGTTAGAGTCCACGTCAACCTTTAGAACGTTTCACTGTTGTTTTTAATTAAACACATGAGGAATGAAAGACTGGATGCCACAGATGTTTTTGAGAGTAGCTGGTGGAATTTTCACAAAGAAAATTTTCGCCACATTAAAGAGCTTGAAAAACACGTTATTACAAGACACATTGTTTGTATTTTGCTATAAAACTGGCAGATCTTGAAACTTAGACTTTGTTTTATATTAAAAGTACCAAAAGCACAAAGCTTATTGCTATTATTGGGTGGCTGGCACACTACAAATAGGCCTAAAGAATGCAATCGAAGAAGTGAAATATTACTTCCAAGCATACTGTCCCTGCGAGTATAACACATGGTATGATTTCTGCTAATAATCTCACATATATTCAAATAAATTCCAGTGGCCTGGCAACTTCTCTCAGTGCTCCCAATCTGGGCCATTTGCATGGGCAGGCTATACTCTCAAAATATTATAACTTTAATTGCTACCATTTAGTTCTCGTAATTTCGATTTTATCTTCGAAACATTTTGACTTCAATCTTGTAATTTTAGATTTTGTTTTTTTAAATGGCACTAGAACACCATCGTGTTGAACTGATAGACCACAATGGAATATTTGTACTTAAAAATTCTTTTTCACACCATAGTACCATTTAAAATAAACTACTGAATGTAATATAGTGATTTTAAATAGTGAAAAGTAAATAGTGACCAGGATTTAAAATATAGACTTTCCATATACATATTTTTAATGTAAAACCATATTGCTAAAAATAATCCATGGACACGTTACACATCAACAATGTGCTCTGTGCGTAAAAGAAAAGAACAACGTAGAGTTTTTGTATCTTTTTGAAGACCCAGGTGTTTGCATGTTATGTGTAATATTTCGTAATACAATAATAAATTACATCAAGATGGTGGCTTTTCCCAGGGCTCCATTCCAGAGGCTGCTCCAGGAATAGCCAGCCGTCTGAAGAGATACTGATCTTTCCTTCAGTCTCTCCGCTTACATGGAATGTCTCCGCTTCCTCTGCAGATGTAAACTGAACAAAGAAAACATTTCTAGAACATTTTCAGTCGATATATGATTGACAATAGACACTGATGATGTTCTAATAAAAATGTAAACCTATGTCTGTCTTCGTAACTAACCATTAAAACACAAAATCGAAGCTTACGGTACCTGGTAAATGGCATAGGGCACAGGTGTAGCCTCTGGCACATCTAAAACTCGATTTTGTAATGGCCCCTTTTTGTCCTCCAGACCAATCCCATGAGCCTGAGAAAGAGAGAGACAGAAAATAATTATGAAGCCATATGAAAAATAACACCCCAAGTTGCTGAATTTAAAATGACTTATTGCAAAATCACCATTATAGATAAGCATATTGCCAACTGCTATATTGCCTGTTATCAATCTAGACAATCATGAACAACATTATTGGCTAGTACTTTTTCTGAAAATGTTTTTTGCCTGCTTACTATTAAAAAACACATTACATCTGACCACACTTCTAACTAAATAAAGACGTTAAATTACTAAATTATTGTCTTACTGCAATATAAACAGTCATTTATTTAATATCAAGTCAGTAATCCATTAAACCTATCTGTGCTTGCTGAATATTTTCCAATTTCTGTGGATTATTTATGTAGAACAAATCATTTAACTTTCCAAGGCCCGAACAAATCCAGATAATTGCTGTACGTCAGGTCTTTGACTGATTAATGGCGTGTGGGCAGAAAAAAAATGGACTTCAGCACAGTTACTCATTTATGGACTGAATAAAAGATCGTAAGGAGACTACAAGGTCACCGAGTTAAAATCCTACTCGCACACACACACACTTACAATGCTGACGAGAAGGGTCAAGGGTAGCAAATATGCACCTCTCATGGTCCCGGGCAACGCAACCTGGAAAATGAATGAAACACTGTCTTTAATTAAAAGCACTTTTATTATAGTTTATAGCAGTGACATTTATTTGTCAAATAACTTTATTAGATGACAACTCCCTGACATGGCTTCTGCTATGCAAACTGAACAATATTAGAGCGTAAAGTGGCACCACAAAGTTGCCCGGTCAGGAAACAGACCCATCTGCTTCTTTAATGGTAAACTTCAGTCAATGATTACTATTCACTAGTACTATTCAATCAGTCAAAATGGCAAATATTTCAGAAATATAAGAGATGATTTTCTTATGTGTGGAATTTTTGGTTGCTATCAAACTAATTGTGTCCCTTTGTGTTAGTCCCTCTGTGCATCTCATATGCATAAAAATAGTACATGAGTGGCATTTGATTGTGACATCACGACTCGTCATGAGTCGCAGTGTGTTTTTTTTTTTGTTTTTTTTTTACATGAATCGCAACCCATAAAAAGGTTATTTAAAGGTCACTTGGCATTCAAGAGTGGGCGGCGCCTCCTGTGCCAGACAGCGCTGACTATGTGCGCATGTGTGTTTTTCTGTGTCACTGCTGTATTACGGTTTATCAGATTTTACAATGTCTATACTGAAATTATATTACAAAGCCTAGACTTAGAACCAAGACAAATGAACCAATAAATAATTATGTACATGTGGATCCACACATCTGAACAAAGGAGCCAAAACATTATAATAAAATTTTTCAGGTTCTTTTCGTGATTCAGATTAACATTGCAATATCAAATCATAACTACGTAATTTACTGTGTAAAAGCAGTTTGACATATTTTAGTCACATCATTCAATCAAGTAAACATGGGACAATTATTAAATGAGGGTAAGCTGGAGATCACAGATCAATAAAGGAAGTTGTATTCAGGTGTGGCTCTATACTTCAGCCCTCAATAAATGTATTTATCTAGATAAACAATAAACAGATTTACCTAGAAATGTTTAACTGATCCCACATGTAATGTGTGTGAAGACATAAAGATATCTAGATAAATCTACTTGTTTTAGTAGCAGTTTAAGTCTAAAAGTAGATTAACTGTGTCTGTTGTTTACGAAAATATTGTTTTGAAATAAGCTGCGAGGTTTAGTGCTTTACAGATACTGGATTTTTATTTCAGTTATATCTGTCGGATCTATTGTGAAAGACAGACACGCCTTGAGACAGATGTAACACAAGGTGACATTGAAGTTAATGTGACCTCTGACAAGCTACTTTAGATCTACTACTTAAAACTCCTGATCGACATAATATATAGATATTTTCAATTATTTATGAATGAATCGGGACGTTCTGGTGCGCAAGCTGAAATCAGTACTCATGTTCTATCTTATAAACATCAGCTCAACCAGTAGCGGTTGTTTTCCAGCATTTTCATACATAATTTTTGACTTTTCAAACTCAAAGTGATTTCAATCAAAGATTAAGATATAAAAATGCAATGATAATTCATTAACATTAGACTAGATGGTTCTAACTACAGTACAGTTTCTAGTATCAAGGTTTGGGAGAACAAGAGGCCCAAGCTTGTGACCTCTGATGACATTCTGACAATACAAGATCAAAAAATATCATATCCGCACACAAACATGCTCAAAAATAAGTTTGCACCTACGACGCTACAGTTTCGATATCTTTAAATGCCCTTCTACATAAGCAGGTCAACACCCTTCTGAAAGCTCAGAGCAAAGTCAAACAAGATCATAACCTAACGTAGGCCTCAAAAGCTACATTTCAGTGCAAATGATATATTGATAACTATAACATATGCTTTTAAAATCAGCTTAAACTTAAAGAGAACAACTATAAGAAGAAAGGACAAGAGACACAGACCTGTCAGCAGAGCTCCTCTCCTCAAAAGACTGAGCGTCTCAGTCTTGAAGTTCTTCCTGCTTAAGTCAAAGTTTAACTCTGTTTTATTGAGCCTAATCATTATCTACTGATACACTGCTGAAGGGGAGTGGACTGTAAATTTAAGGTATTTTATGGTACCGTTTGGCAAATAGTACACTGGATTGGTGGATGTGTTAATGTGTAAACATCAAGTATTTAATTAAAAGGACAAACGGTGAACATGCATCTAAAAAGCTTCCTCTGTAATCAGAGGCCTTACTTCAATTATTACTATGCAAGATAAGGACAAAGGGGACAAAGCACAGGACAAGCTTGGACAAAAAGAGAAAATACATCTGAAAACAAGCTGTGTGTCTGATGAAAATCACTGTACATTTATATAGAGCGTAAAGGTCACCTTCACACAGCTGTGTGCTCACAATCTTGAGTAATACAGGCCTGCAATCTATGATCCTTGATCTTTTGAAAGACTGGCTTGGTTGTGCTCCATTTCATCTGATACTGAAAATGAATACATTAGCAAGAACTTTGGTATATAACAGTGACACTTATAAATAAACTTTATTTAATTACCTCATGCTGATTCGTTCCAAACCTGCATGACTTTCTTTTTTCTGTGGAACGCAAAAGGTTGTATTGTTTTGGACCCCATTAATGATCATTCTATTGACAATGTAAAAATATAATCTTTTAAAATACAACCACAGAAGAAAGATTTGATGAAATCAAACGTTCTTTCCTCGTAAGAGTCACTTGGCAACACTTGCATAATAAATTAAAGCAAATATGGATATGAATACTGTAACATATTAACTTCTGATCACTTCCTGTAAAAGTGACCCCTTAAATGGGAATGTCTGAGCTTAAAGGCACCTTGAGTGGTGGTTACTCAAGAATTTCCCATGGTTTTCCATTGACTAATTATGCAGCCGTATCAGCACAGTGGAGAATAAGAGGGCAAAGGTTAAGATTAGTAGCGATGATACTTACCGCAGGCATTGGTACTGAAACAGGGAAACCTGTTGTGGCTGAGATTAACTATTTCAGTAACATTGGAGTAGATGGAGGTTTGCAGTAATGTTTCATTTAGTCCACCAGCTGTCTCACACATAGCAGATCTGACAGGAAATGGCCTCATAATGAGCAATTCCTGACAATCTGCCATACACAATGTGTGTCCATTTACAGCAAATACTCATAAACAAAAAGGTCTGGTTAGCTTTAGTCTTACACAGTTTTAACTCACATACTAGGGCTGTTCGATTCCGAGAATTTTGGAATCGATTCTGATTCCGATTCCTAGTTCTGGAATCGATGGGATTCGATTCCAAGAATCGATTCCTCACTGTTGTTTTCGATTTTTGTTTTTTTTAGATTGGAGGAACCTAATTTCGCATTGACTGTAGGATAAACGTCTTAGAAAGTAACCTTATCATAGTATGAAGCTTTGTTTTTAAAAATTATGATACATTTCTGTATTTAAATTATAATTTTGTCTGCATTGCCCATGAAATTAGTCATAGCCCACAGCTCATTAATGGACACGCGTTTATTGCATGAATGAAACAAGACGTGTACAGTTCAGCTGAATAATGTTTACTTCAACCGTATGTTTGGACAAACAAACTGGACACTGAAACAAAATAACCAGGACATTAACAACAACACTGATGTAAGAGCTCGTGCACTGTCAGTCAGACGCGCACTCTCCGCCACTTATCTGTGCTCTCGGCGCTTTCTTTGAGAATTATCACAGGCTGATAGAACGGTTAAAATAGCATTTTATTTAAGATGGAAATAGGACCAAGACCCTCGATCACGTCATGATCTATTCGTTGTACAGCGCTCATGTGGACAATATAAGCCAGTTTCACCGTAAAATAACTGTAAAAAAAATCATTTTCGAACTGGTTCATTAAAACGATCTATCCGAAATAACCTTTTCGTTGCAACGAATCAGACTTAATCACTATTAGCGAGCAAGTGGCAAACTAATCATTAATCAAATGCATCCTCAAACTCAAACGTGCTCAGTACCGACTCTTTATTCAGTTTATTTTAGTGAATCGACGTTCAGCAGCCGAGATATGCAGCCGTTCGTTTGAGAGGCGCTCATATTTAAGCTTTGTTGAACTGAAAACTGCTCTGAATGGGGAGTCGATTCTCCCTGACGGAATCGATTCCAACCTCTGGAATCGACTCTCGATTCCCAACGCCTCGGAATCGATTCTTTTTGGAACATTCAGAAAATCATTCATTGTCATTCACAGCATTGATCACACATCAGTTGAATGTGTCATTCGTTTGTCCTTCTCACCTTTCAAAGGAAAGTAGGAGTGTTTCTGAATAACAGGAACAAATGTGTTCTTGTATTACACACAAATATTCACCAGAAGAGCTGAGGTTGTAACGAAAAATGTTGCTATATACGTCGGTTATCTACTAAATATCTTTATATATAAAATAAATTCGGGCTCGTTCAAACAAAAATTAATTACTCACCCTCACGTCGTTCCAAAACCATAAGATCCATGTGATATCAGTGATTCAGCCCTAATGTTATGAAGCTACGAAAACACCTTTTGTCCGCAGTGAAAACGACTGAAAATAACGACTTGACTCTATTCCGAGTCAGTTTCCCCCACGCGTTCACGAGAGTACCACGACGTTATTTTTGTTTTCCTAGCACACAAAAGTATTCTCACAGCTTCATAACATGACGGTTGAAGCAGTGACTACCTTTTTGATCCATTTCCTGAACAAAAGAAACAATAGACACCATCACAAAATATGTAATGGTTTTACTGGTTATAATGAGACTTGTATTGGTTTTAATGGAAACTGTAATGGACCCTGTTGGTGTCTACTGGTAATTGGTCACCTTCTATTGGTGGCTTGTTAAAACCAATATCATAATGAAATATGTCCCACAACATTTTTAAATGGTTTTAATAGTTAAAAGTTGATGGTTTGTAATGTTTGTAATGGTATTTGTAGTGGAAACCATTAGAATTTTCTTTGAAAGTTTTATTGTTTTTTTCAGCAGGGAATTGAATGCTTCAGTTTGGCTTTTCTGGATGTGTGCACCTTCAAAAAGACCAAAGTATTTCAGAATTATCATTAAAAAAACAATATTTTATTTCTTTTGAATGCTATATGCCCAAACTGAGCAAAAGCTGGACAAAACATTTTCACACACAAGGTACGACAAAGAGGTTTCACAATTCAAAAGCAAATCCATTAGGAAAATCATAAAAAAAGTAAAAGGATCACTTTTAACTTGTTGGGGTTCCCACAAAAAACATTTTAGTATTTCATGGCTTTTGAAACGATTAGAGGACGATGGGTAACACTAGAGCGTTCTGTCCTTCACAGAGGGAGCGAGAAGCCTGCAATCGATGCTCTTCTACAGCACAGTCTAATATAGACATCCATAGCTTTCTTAAAAATCACAAAATGGGAAAAAACAAACACTTGAACAGATACTTTCCAAAATGTTTGCACCCAAACTCCATACAAAGGGCCGTTCAAAGTCTCTGCACTACAGGCTCATCAGGTCATGACATGATTTAGACTTGAGTTTGAGGGCTGCCTGCTTGTTCTTCTTAGCAACCATTTTGCTAATGAAACGCTTTGCTTTCTTTGGGAGACTCTCTCTGCGCTTTTGAAGAGAACCATGTCTGGTGAGGGAATCTGTGCTGTCTCTTCGCAGACGGAGCTGGCGGATGATGCCTTCAAACAGCGGCCAGACGTTGTGTTGCATTGCTGCTGACGTCTCAATGAACTTACAGTCGAAGACAGCAGCAGACGAACGGCCCTCTGAAAAAACAGAAAATAATAAATACAAATTCTGAGTGAAATAAAGGAAAAACAAAAAGAACTGATTACGAAATTAATCCCATAAGGGGATTTGCAGATTAAGAAGATTAATTAGTTTTAATGCTACTGATAGGAGTAACTTAAGGATAAAGAGTAGAGAAGCACCAACGTCATCTCACGACCAATTCGTACAGATTTTACGAGATGGCTAATTCGTACGATTTGTCTAGACCCCAGTGACGGGTAGGTTTAGGAGTGGGGTTAGGGACAGGTTATTCGTACAAATTCATGCGAATTCAGGAACTTGTAAAATATGCATGATTTAGCAAAAATCGTACGAATTTGTGCTACCTTGTCTAGACCCCAGTGACGGGTAGGTTTAGGGGCGGGGGTAGGGGTAGGTTATTTGTACGAATTCATACGAATTGGGGAACTCATAAAATATGTACGATTTGGCAAAAATCGTACAAATTCATGTGGTAGGTTTAGGGGTGGGATTAGGAGTAGGTTATTCGTACAAATTCATACAAATTAGGGAACTCGTAAAATACGTACGATTTAGAAAAAATGATTTTGATTTTGATGATGATGATATGATTTTGTAAAAATCGTACAAATTTGTGCGACCTTGTCTAGACCCCAGTGACAGATGGGGTTAGGGGTAGGTTAAGCGTATGAATTTATACAGGGTTAATATACATGCGATTTAGCAAAAATTGTACGGTAGGTTTATTTGTACGAATAACCTACTCCTAATCCCACCCCTAAACCTACCCGTCACTGGGGTCTAGACAAATTGTACAAAATTGTACGAGTGAGATCTTACGAAGTAGCAACCTCGCAAAATATGTACGAACTGCTGTGAGATCGGGTTGGAAGCACTGAAGAGTTTTACTATTTCAATTTAAAATCACTTACCACTAATGGACACTTCTCTACAGCGAACCAGGTCACATTTATTGCCGACGAGGATGATGGGAGTGCGGTCGGCCTCGTACTGGCGTCGAAGCTGCATGCGAAGATCTGCTGCGCGAAGGAAGCTTGAACGATCTGTTATGGCGTAAACTATAATGAAAGCGTCTCCTGTCTGCAAACACCGCTCATGCGTCCAGCTGCCCTCATCCTGATGAAAACACAAATCATAACGTCTCAGAACCTCCTCTCACTTTAAGTATAATAACATGAATTTCTGATGAACCAAAGGTGTTACCTGTGAATCCCACGTGTCGAGAAGGGTAACAGTGGCTCTCTCGCCGTCTACTGTTATTGTCTGCTCAAATACTTCACCTGAGAACATTAAAAAGGACAGAGTTGAAAGGTTATGAATAGTGGACATTACAAGTAAAATGTACAAAATTACAATCTGATCCACTTTCCTAAATATGCCTTTTGTGTTAATTTCTCCCCTCCTTTAAAAATATTTCCTTAAAAATGCTTTTTTGTCAATTTTTCCTCTTGACCCCAGTTTGCAACCTCCTGGTCTAGGTGTCTAGCTAAATGTCCAAAAATTGTAAAAGTTAACGTAAGATATATATTAACAACTTAAAATATGTATATAAATATATTATAAATATTTTACATATGCCTGCTTCTATGACCCTGAACCTGTTGTTTTGACTTTCTACATAATTCTACGCAAGTGACCATCAGACCAAATGTTTCTATGATGGGAAAACGCTGAAATTATAAATACGTAATACTAAATACAACCGCTATAAATAGGCTTCTACCCACATTAAAATCTAAATCAAGTGTTTAGCCTACATGCGATAGTTGATGTGTCTGTGAGCAGTTGGAGAACAAAGAAAAAGTCCAGTTAATAGTCAACATACCTCCATATAACTCGCATTCGCTGCCCATGCTGTCCGACGCTCCAGCGAATATACTAGCGAGCGCGGATTTCCCCACGCCGCTGTCTCCGAGCAGGACAACCGTGAATGGTCCGACCGAAGCTGGAGGCGCAGACTCGGTGGATAGAGCCGAGTCTGAAGAGGCGGACGAGCAGGAACTGGACCTGGACATCCCGATGTCGGGACGCGCGAAGCCATTGCTCAGCAGCTGCCCTCCGTCCGTCCCGCAGATGCTCCACCGGTGCAGGTGATGCTGAACGCGGATACTGTGGCGCCGCATACTCGCCAGCAGGGTCATTTGTGCAATTCGACGAAACCGCTCGCTTACACGATTGTTTCTTTGAATGTGACTGAACAAAGAATTAAGAAACTAAATCGGATGCTCCAAATTGCGCTCCAATAATAGATCCAGTCCCATCCAGCAGAAAACTGCTCAATGAGATCTAATTGCTCTTGGCTTCTTTGTCTTCAATTAGGAGCACCTGAATGAGGATTGGTGCTGTTTGCCCTGGTAATCCTGTACGTCTATATTTTGCGCAGTAATGTGCTTTGAGCTCTCAGTGCAGTTCACGGATATATTAAGGTAGCAGTGAGGATTTCCTTGACGTCACTTCTCTCTCCCAATGAGCTGCAGCGGGTCTTTCCTTATACCGCCCGACGGGTGTGAAATAGTTTCACTTGTGCGCATCGAGACGTGATTCTGCAGGGGCTTGCAAACTGGGGACCCCGAACGAAGCACGTCACAACTGAGAGAAAAAAACGATTAAGGGAAATGTGTTTTTGCCCCCTTAAGCTGGCAAAGTTTAAACTTGAGATATTCTGTCTGCATTCTGAGCAGTTTTGAGACATTGAGCTTCGAAGTTTTTGGCTTCCATAGGCTTCTGTAGACAGAACCCTTTTTGTTTTCTAAAAACAGGTCCAAAATGTACACAGCTTACATTAGTAACATCACATAATGTACATTAGTTAACACAGATATAAGAATACCTGAATAACTCAATTGTGACAAAAACGTCAGATAGAACCTTATGATTCCAAATGTTCTGTTAACTTTATTGGAATAATGTTCATTCAAAACTTAACCATAACCTAGCCAAAGTTTGTATTTAGGTCTGTACCTCTGCATCTAGATCATCTACATCTTTTTCAGGTTCCCTTTCAGGTTCAGGCTGAATATAAGTAATTTACAGATTCATGCAGTAGACCTATACCTGAAATAAGTGAAATGCTCCAGCCCAGTTGGATAAAATGAACTGCGGGTGGCATTGTCAATGCCATTGTCAGTGACATTATGCAACCTTGATTAGTGTGTTGGTTAACACAGTAAACCAGTTAAGGCCAGGTTAAAGCAGGACACCTAGGCAGGATGGTAGATCATTGAGTGGCTCATTTCAGGACAGCTAATCACATTTAGTACAGACACAGACAAAATAAAAGACATTCTAAGTCACAATACAGTCGAGGTCAAAAGTTTACATACACCTTAAAGAATCTGCAAAATGTTAATTATTGAACCAAAATAAGAGGCATAATACAAATTTCATGTTATGTTTTATTTATTACTGACCTGAATAAGATATTTCACATAAAAGACATTTACATATAGTCCACAAGACAAAATAATAATTTAGAAAAATTACCCTGTTCAAAAGTTTACATACACTTGATTCTTAATACTGTGTTGTTACCTGAATCATCCACAGCTGTGTTTTTCTGTTTAGTGATGGTTGTTCATGAGTCCCTTGTTTGTCCTAAACAGTTAAAATGCCTGCTGTTCTTCAGAAAAATCCTTCAGGTTCCACAATTTCTTGATTTTACAGCATTTTTGTGTATTTGAACTCTTCAACAATGACTGTATGATTTTGAGATCCACCTTTGCACACTGAAGACAACCGAGGGCCTCATATACAACTATTACAGAAGGTTCAAACACTCACTGATGCTCCAGAAGGAAATACAATGCATTAAGAGCCAGGGGTGAAATCTTTTTGAACTTGAAGATCAGGGTAAATTTAACTTAATTTGATATGTAAGTATCTTCTGTAGCTTCTGAAGGGCAGAACTAAATGAAGAAGAAGAAAAAAAAAAAGAAGATATTTAGGCAATAAAAGAAAAATGTTCACATTTTCATTCTATTCAAAAGTTTTCACCCCCTGGCTCTTAATGCATGGTTTTTCCTTTTGGAGCATCAGTGAGCATTTGAACCTTCTGTAATAGCTGCACATGAGTCTCTCAGTTGTCCTAAGTGTGAAAAGATGGATCTCAAAATCCTACAGTCATTGTTGGTAAGGGTTCAAATACACAAAAATGCTGAAAAACCAAAGAATTTGTGGGATTTGAAGGATTTTTCTTGAAGAACAGCAGGCGGTTTAAATGTTCAGGACAAACAAGGAGTTTATGAACAACTATCACTAAACAAACAAACAAAAAAAAAAACAGCTGTGGATGATTCAGGTAACAACACAGCATTAAGAATCAAGTGTATGTAAACTTTTGAACCGGGTCATTGTTATAAATTCAGCTATTATTTTGAAATATCTTATTCAGGTCAGTACTAAAAAAAAATGACATGCATTTTGTATGATCCCTCTTATTTTGGTAAATAATTAACATTTTGCAGATTCAAGGTGTATGTAAACTTTTGACCTGTATATTTTTAATCAAGTGCAGAATGCAAATCACAATGGACCCTTTTCACAAGCATGTGATGCCGCGTTTTAACGGTCATCATCATCATCATAAATCCTTTAAAGTTTTTTATATTTTGATTTTTAAAAATATGTATGTACATTTATAACACTATACACTGTATTATACCACCTTTTCATCAAGTTACAAAAAAACTACTTAACGCTATGCAAGGGTGTTTCTAATGCCACGGTAAATTTGACATTGTTCTCTCTTTTGACTGCCGATATCAGTCTAGCTCATTTTTTTTTCCTTTGATTGAAAGTCATGAAAGCACTACCGTGTAGTTTTTCTTTTGCTATTTGAGCAAATGTAAATGCAAAAAATATATTTGTGGTACTCTCCCATTCACGGCTCTCGGATTGTACCGAACTATGACGACTTCCGTTGTGAGAAACCGGGAAATGTGAGAAAGGTCCATTTAAAACTCTATAACAACATCTTGTAGTCATTGTTTCTGTCAAGACTTGCATGCAAAAACCATTTCAAAGGCGATCAATGTGACCAAAACTGAACTGATTCAAGACTAAATTCTCATTAGGCAACATCAGTCTTTTAAATTCGACAGGCCATGCAAACAAATCAAAGGTTCGAGCATACAAGACAACAGATGCTCATGCTCTCTATTTCACTCATGCACAAATGTGCACATAAACACGTACCGAGATACAGATTACATTCACTCTGCTGCTCAAAGAGGGACAAATGACAGATTATAATGAGTTATTAATGTAATTGCTGGATTATAATGACTGTTTCTATATTCAGAATTGATATAGATGAAGGGATTGGATGGATAAGAGAAATGGCAGCAGAGTGCTGGATTACGTCCTTTATTCATTCACTTCTCTAAGAGCGGATCAGAAATAGGCCATTAGACATCAGACAGGGTCAGAGACATAAATGGTGCTTTACAGATAATATGTGTGAGTGATGCACCAACAACAGAAAACTAAAAGCAACGTTGTACTTTAGATTGTGAACTTTTTCAAAAGTGTATAAGTAACAACATCTGCAAAAAGGGATGGAAATGGGTTAGCGCAACTTGTGTGCGGTGTTGCAGTTAAAGGTTGTGTTAGGTTAGTGCTATATGGCCGCGAGACCTGAGCTGACCGCTGGTCTCAAAGCAGTAATTGCAGTAACTGGGCCAAGCGTCAGGAAAGAAGGGATGAAACGGGATAAGGCAATTTGGACTCGGAGAGCAAACACAACACAAAGAGACGGATCAGACAGAGGCTAAAGTGTTAACTTGTATTTAAATGCCCTTTTAAAGCATTCAAAAAGAAATGATCACCTGGGAAATAAGAGAAGAAAAACAACATGCAGTAAATGGTAAAACTGTTTGCACTACAAACCAGCGTGCTCATAATTAAGATCATACATTAAAATAACATGGTAAGATACACCAGTTTGCAGTATCAAGCAGCAAAACAAACTGTTTTGCACAGCTAAAAATAG
>JAHKKF010534781.1:0-23909 GCA_019740295.1 Labeo calbasu
TTATGTTTTTTGAGGAAAACATTTCAGCATTTTTCTCCATATAATGGACTGATATGGTGCCCCGATTTTGAACTTTCAAAATGCAGTTTAAATGCGGCCTTTAAACGATCCCAAATGCGGTTGTAAACAATCCCAGCCGAGGAAGAAGGGTCTTATCTAGCTTAACGGTCAGTTATTTTCATTAACAAAATACAATGTATATACTTTTTATTCTCAAACGCTCATCATCCTACATCACTGCAGAAGTACCGACCCAGTCTTTGCAAAGTGAACATGCACAGAAGATCAAACACCCTTAACAAAAAAGGTAAAACGGCGATATAGGGCGATTTTGAAGTTGAGGGATAACATGAGATTGGAGTTTTTCAACATACCCTAACTGTCATGAACCAGGACAAAAACAGTTTAGGCAGGGTGAGATAAGATGAGCGTTTGACATTAAAAAGTATATAAATTGTATTATTTTTATGAAAATAACCGATCGTTACGCTAGATAACATTAAAAAGTATATGGGATCGTTTAAAGGCGCATTTAAACTGCATTTTGGAAGTTCAAAATCGGGGCACCATATCAGTCCATTTATGGAGATAAATGCAGAAATATTTTCCTCAAAAAACATAATTTCTATACAACAACAAAAAAAAAAGACATGAACATCTTGGATGACAATGGGGTGAGTACATTATATGTGAATCTTTGTTTTGGAAGTGGACTTCTCCTTTAGGTAATTTTACAATAATTTAATGCAATCACATGTTCACAGTTTTCTCATATTGTTTAATTGTAAATTTTATTTTACTTTTTTATTATTCAAATCATCATTAACTCATGATTCCCCTGCAGTTACCTTGGGAATCCTGGTGCTGATCCCAGACCTATCGTTATACTAATAGGTTCTGTAAAAATCTGTTTAAAACACCCAGGGCTCACATAGTAAATGTGTGTTGGGCAATATGTTGGACAAGTACATGTAGAGGAGTCAGTTGAGTGTATTTCAAGTTCATGTCTCTTGTGATTCCAGGCCAGAAACATTGCTCTTTGTCTGGAATTCAGAGATTCGGATGAAGAGGACGCTGTCCCACTGAAGGTAATGTCACACAAATGCTCAGTCAGAGCTTGTTGTGATTTTACCACAGACCTCCAAACAAGCCATATTTTGCCGTATAACACGCTCAATATGTACACAACCTTTTAAGATTCTGAGGGTTTTTGATAGTAATGGTGCTGAAAATTCAGCTTTACCTCAAAGGAATGAATTACATTTTAAAATATATTACAATAGAAAATTGCAATTGGAATAATATTTCACAATAGTACTGTTTTTACTGAATTTTGATCAAATTATGCCACTTTGTTGAGCATAAGAGATTTCTCTCAAAAATGAGTCTAAACTTTCACCAAGTGATTTAGTTCGTTTGTGCATCTACGAGTAATCTGATAGCTGTCTGCTGTCTGTTTTGTCAGTGTATATACGGGCGTCCAGGAGGACCTCTGTTCTGTAAGAAAGTGTTTGCTGCCGTCTTACACCACCAACAGAACCCAGAGTTTTATGAAGAGGTGAGACGTTTACTTCTGAGCTCCACAACTCTATATGTTTGTGTGTTTGCAGTGCTTATGATCAACCTCTTGCGTTGTTTGCGTGTTTCAACGCTTGTTTTTAATGTGTCCAGTTTAAGATAGAGTTGCCGGCTCAGCTGACGGACAGACATCATCTTCTGTTCACTCTCTATCACATCAGCTGTGACAACAACAGCAAAGCCAGCACTAAAAGACGAGAACAGGTGGAGACACAAGGTGAGACACATTCACATAAAACCTGTTGAAGTTTGACATTTTAAAAGCCTCTGCCATTTTTTACATGCTCATTCTGTTTCTGTGTTGTGGTTTGTGTGTGTCTGTAGTGGGTTATGCATGGCTTCCTTTGCTGAAGGATGGCAGAGTCATTATGAATGAACAGCAGGTGGCAGTGGCTGCAAACCTGCCATCAGGTTACCTGAGTTACCAGGAGAACAGCAGCAAGGTGAGAGACCCTAACACTGATTTTTTTGTTTGTTTGTTTTCTTTTTTTAGTGTGTTTTGTTTGTTTGTTTTGTTGCATTGTGTTGTGTTTTTGTTTTGTTCTGTTAAGTTGTTTTGAGGTGTTTTCTTGTGTGTGGTTTTATTTTGTTGCGTTGTTTTTATGTTTTTTTAAGTTGTTTTGCTTTTTTGTTGTGTTTTGTTTTGTTGTAATATGTTGTTTTGTTTTGTTAATTTTGTGTTTTGTTATGTTATGTTATGTTTTGTTTGTTGTGTTGAGAGTGTTATATTATCAGTGTTTGTGTATTTTCATTTAAAATTTTTCATTTCATAAATAGCTTTTCATCAACTTACAAACCTCTTGCAGTTCCTTACCAAACCTCCAGGGGTTCATGGTTTTGGTAAACCCTGGCTTAAAGGAGAAGTCCACTTCCAGAACAGCAATTTACAAATAATTTACTCACCCCCTTGTCATCCAAGATGTTCATTGTTTTCTGTCTTCAGTCTTAAAGAAATTATGGTTTTTGAGGAAAGCATTTCAGGATTTTTCTCCATATAATGGACTTCATTGGTGCCCCGATTTGAGCTTCCAAAATGTAGTTTAAGTGCAGCTTCAAAGGCTCTAAACGATCCCAGTCGAGGAAGAAGGGTTTTATCTAGTGAAATGACTGGTCATTTTTTTTCAGAAAAATAAAAATTTGTATATTTTTTAAGCACAAAAGCTGGTGTACCACAGGCTCTGTACCTATTTGTTTGTAAACAGCGTTTACAAACTTACTTGTACTTTCTTAGTTTTTGCGTGTTCGCGTTATAAACACTGGGTCTGTAGTTCCGCGTGACCTTTCGCCATGATTCAATAGTACGTAGCGTCGTGAACGCGCATCCCAGAGCCTGTGCTACACAAGCTTTTGTGCTTAAAAAGTATATTAAAAAAAATTCTTAAAAAAAATGGCTAGATAAGACCCTTCTTCCTCGGCTGGGATCATTTAGAGCCCTTTGAAGCTGCATTTAAACTACATTTTGGAGATTCAAAAATCGGGGCACCAATGAAGTCCATTATATGGAGAAAAATCCTGAAATGTTTTTCTCAAAAACAATAATTTCTTCACAACTGAAGACAGAAAGACATGAACATCTTGGATGACAAGGGGGTGAGTAAATTATTTGTGAATTGTTGTTCTGTAAGTGGAGTTCCCCTTTAAAGAGTTTAGCTGGTTAAAGGCCCTTTCTGATCCAGGTTTCCTGTACATTAAGTCAATGTGTATGTGTGTGTTACAGCAGCACACTGGTCAAGAGGTGAAGTGGGTGGATGGTGGGAGGCCACTGCTCAAAGTCTCCACACAGCTGGTGTCCACTGTATACACACAGGTATGAACCTCCACCTACACATCTTGGATTTTCACATAGTTATGAGATACAAAATATGATATTAAGCATTCACTAATTCTTATTTTTTTACCTTTTCCTTCTCATTAGGATCAACATCTGCATAACTTCTTCCATCACTGCCAGAGTATTGAATCCACCGGCCAATCAGGAGGAGAACTGATCAAATACCTGAAGGTACTTCATGTTTGTTCTTCCTAAGGATGTTTGAGGCCTGGATGTGTTTTTTTTTATTTTTTTCAGTTTGCTTAGGCAGGCATTTCTCACCTATCTCATCCTGAAATCATAGATCCATCTCTTTCGTCCTTTAGAGTCTGCATGCCATGGAGGCTCATGTGATGGTAAAGTTCCTCCCCACCATACTGAACCAGCTGTTTCGTGTGCTCACCATCTCCAGTCAGGAAGATGTTGCGGTAAACGTCACCAGGTCTGTGCTGAACAGCTTTCGTCTGCTGTAGTGCATCTGTTACAGTGTTATTTTAGTATGATTTATATACTAATTATAGTTTTTATTAATATTTTGAGTTAGGGTTAGTTATTTTTGTGATGTGCTTTTGTCATTTTTACTTTTTTATTATTATTATTTTTTTATTAATACAGTTTAGGTTTAATTTCTTTTTATTGCAGTTCTAGCTCTGTTATTTTATTATTTTTCTCTGTTTTGTTGATAGGTAATGATAATAACCCTTTTACTCATTTTGTCTGACATTTAATCTCTCCTCTCATCAGGGTGATGGTCCATGTTGTGGCTCAGTGTCATGAAGAGGGTCTGGAACATCACTTGCGTTCCTATGTAAAGGTGAGCTGCATCATGACATGTCACATTGATGTGTGATGTAAAACAAATAATTTTGATTATAACCCTGTGTAATCAGCAGTCTTATTTTCCCACATTTTGTTTCTGAGTAGTATGTTTTGAAGACTGAGATTAACTTAACCAATGGTAAAACTGTCCATGAGGAGCTGGCAAAAGCTGTGACTTCCATCCTAAAACCGTCGACTGACTTCCTCACCAGCAACAAACTGCTGAAGGTACAACTAGTGAATCAGATTAAACACCCCTCAGAAGAAGTAGACTTCAAGTTTTTCTTAAGTTAACTTAAGTAAAGTTCAAGTATACTTGTCAAGTTTACATTATGTAGAATACTAAAATCAATGTACTGGTAGTATACTTATATGTGTACTATTTCAAAACTTCCCAGGTCTAAATTGGCCCACTTTTTAGTTCAGAAAAGTATACTTTTAAGTGTATACTTTGAATACACAGCTGTAATTTAAATATATGTTTTTCTCTATTGCAACTATACTGTGAACTGTACTACAAATGAAATTTTAGATTCTCTTAGTTAAAGAGCTATATATTTCTACCTCTCTTTTTAGTTTATGAAAGTACATTAATAGGACAGTTTAATAGATTTTATATTGAGAGTATACTTGTTGGTTTTCTTTAAGCAAACTTAACATCACACTTGTAGTTTACTTAAACCTTGGAGGAATTGTTGATAAAATCAGTCACATGTTGGTCTGTTTATACCAAAAAAAAAAAAAAAGATCAGGCTCACTTTAACTTCTTTCATCCTAAAGCTGAATTATTATAAATTTACGATGAAAGTTTATTGGATAGTACTCCAGCATATATTTTACATACTGTCTAAAAGTAGCCAATATGTGTGGGGGAAATGTATTTAATATGCTACTTGATCAAAAAATGTAAAAAATAAATAAATGCATACATACATACATACAATGAATTGTTCTTTTCTTAAATATATCTCGGTCAAAACATAAAGCACAATTATAGGCCAAATATACTTACACTGTGTGCATAATTATTAGGCACGTTGATATTCTGCTTAATCGTATTTTTAGTTTAAAAAAAGTATACTTGAAGAGTTCAGATGCAAAAGCATCTAAGTGTGTCTGACGTTTTCCAATAAAATTAGCATTTCTTTCTGGTTACTATGTATAGGTTTCTATTTAAGTACTGGTACTTCTGAATGGGTTAAGGGCTGGGATTTAGGGCATTTGACGTGAAAGTACTTGATGAACATTAACTATGTGTGGAGAGCATTCACTCAGTATCATTATCTCATTTTGCACTGGATCTCTTCACTTGTAAGTAAACTTGTAAGGGACTGTTAATGGTTTAGTGGCTGTTTCTTGTGTTATAGATGCTGTATATTGTCTTAAATCTGTATTCTTTCTCCTCTAGTACTCCTGGTATTTCTTTGAGGTCTTAGTCAAGTCTATGGCTCAGTACCTGATTGAGACAGGCAAAGCCAAGGTGAGTTTGAGTTAACATCACAGGATATTCTTGTATGGACAAACACCACGTGTGTTCTTCTGAAAATACCAAAATGTAGTTTATTTCTGAACTTCTTCATAAGTTCATGTCTATACTCACAAAAGCAAAAATCTGTTGTGTTTTCATGACAACTGAAAAATAACCCCCATGATTTAATCCCTACCTTGTCCTTTAGGTGTCAAGGAACCAGCGTTTCTCAGCTTCATTCTATCACTCCGTGGAGACCTTGGTGACCATGCTGATGCCTCATATCACACAGAAATACAAAGAAAACCTGGACGCAACACGAAATGCCAATCACAGCCTTGCTGTTTTCATCAAGGTAAGTCGCAGTGTTGCCAAGTCTGTGGTTTTCCCGCAGAATTGGGCAACTGTAGCCCCGGATTGCGTTTCACATAATATTTAACCCCTGCAATGCTAATTTTACCCGGTGGAACCCCCCCGAAAAACACAGATTTTACCCCCCAGAACGAGGAACCCCCTTAAAATGTGATTGGGCTACTTTTGGGCTAGTTTTGAGTAGCAATTTTGTTGTGAAAACCTGGCAACCCTGGTGAGCCAATCTGCTGATCTGCTTTCACACTATGTTGTGTTGCTTGAAGTCATTCTGCATCAAGGCTCGAGATCTGAAAGTTAGAAATCATGTTCCTTTTGTTTTGATTTTATTTGTACTGTAGTTACAACTAAACTATTGGTGATATATTCAAGCAAAATGTACACTGCCCTCCAAAAGTTTGGAAACACCCTAAAAAAGTGGGGTTTTGGACAATATTGGTATGAATCCTTTTTAATTTGTGATCATTTTGCACTGATAAGGGACAGCACAAACTACGAAAACATATTTTATTACATAATTGACATGTATATATTGCCATTATTATGTAATCAAAATGAAAATTATTATTGCTGGTCTTCAATGATAATGTCAAGTTACTTTAATGTATTTGCACCAAAAAATGATAAGAATTTATGCTGATATCGTCCAAAACCACACTTTGCCAGGGGTGTTTCCAAACTTTTGGAGGGCAGTGTACTTCACTGACAGCAGATAACCTGTGAATTTAGTTTACATCAACCATAAACCATAGCTCTCACAAAAGTACTCTAGTTTGGTTATGTGAAGCAGTCGATAGTTTAAATTAGACATCTTTACAATAAAATGAACCTGTTGTAAATTAGGCAGTGTTATTTTTTCAGTTTTCGTTTTAAGTTATTTTATTTTCTTTTGTCATTTGTATTAATTTATGTTATTTAGCTTTATTTTTATTATCATTATCATTTTTTTGCAGTTTTGGTTTTAGTTAACAGTAGCAACACTGGTTTGAAGATTAAAGACACATGCAGTGTCTTGAATGAGTCAGTAAACTCTACCATTGCTTGTTTTCACCAGCGCTGTTTCACTTTCATGGACAGAGGTTTCGTCTTCAAACAGATCAACAACTACATGAACTGCTTTATGCCTGGAGATACAAAAGTAATTTGCTTCTACTCGTATATCTTCATTAACAGCCATATATGAGATTAGAATTTTTATTTTTTTTTAAATATGTGATTTCCCATGATGCAAAAACCTGAAACCTCTCTCTCTCTTTCTTTCTCACTCAGACGTTGTATGAGTTTAAGTTTGAGTTTCTGAAGGTGGTCTGTAATCATGAGCACTACGTTCCTCTCAATCTGCCCATGCCATTCGGGAAGAGCCGAATCCAGCGCTTTCAAGGTGATCTGTCATCAAAGAAAAGATCAGAAACACATTATAGTCAAAGACCTTGTTAAATCAAATTGGACTGAACTGAAGAATGATATCTCTCAGTTTTTAGCATAATTAGTATATTTTATTACAATAGCCACCTTCTTCTAATCCAGTGGCCTTCAGCAAACATCCAAGAGGGCCTCAAGATGACTTAAATGAGTTAAAATAAGACAGAACAAACATTAAGATAAGCTAAAGCGGCTACAAATCAATGTGTTTTTATTTACACTTTTTCTTTGAAAAGCCAAGATTCCCAAGGTCTTGAAAACCTTGAATATATGAGGTGGTTACATTCAGTTGAAACTTTTAAATTCATCACAGTCACAAAAAATGTGAAAAAAGAATGATTTGAAGATTTACTGTTTGAATGTGCACTGCTCTAAATGATGACAAAAAGTATATTTTTTGGGACTATTCCGATGTAATTCTTGACTTTTATATATATGCCTGTTGTTTCCATTCCTGTAGTTGAGGGGTGAACTCACATCCTTCTCTCTGTGTCTCTGTCAGATCTTCAGCTGGACTACTCTTTAACTGATGATTTCTGTAAGAATCACTTCCTGGTGGGGCTGATGCTAAGGGAAGTGGGTGGAGCTATGCAAGAATTCAAAGACATCCGTCAGATCGCTGTACAGGTGCTGAAGAACCTGATGATCAAACACGCATTTGACAATCGCTACACCTCCAAGGTGAATGAGCACCGTTGTGTGTACTGTATTGTGTGTTATTTTGGCATGAGCATGTGTTCACAAATGTAAATGTATTAAATGAAAAATTGAATACATTTTTGTATGTTTTGTATGTTTTTCAGGGTCAGCAGGCTCGCTTGGCTACGCTGTACCTGCCTCTGTTCAGTGTCCTGCTGGAAAACGTCCACAGGCTCAACATTCAAGATGTGCCTCCTGTGACCAACCAGACTAACATTGTAAGACTGACACCTAGTGTTTATTTCAGGCTGTGCAGACATATTACTGGAATGCAGGCTTGTTGCAGGTTTAAAGGGATAGTTCACTGAAAATGATGTTGTTCCAAACCTGATTTAGTTTCTTCTATAGAATATCAAAGAAGATATATATATTTTTAAATGCCAGTGTTTTTGTCCATAAAATGACAGTCAGTAAGGTTCAGTGTTGCTTAGGACACCTTGTATAAACACAATGACTGTTAAAACATTTTTCAGAATATCTTTTTGTGTGTTTTTCAGAAGAAAGAAAGTCATGCAGAATTTCATGCAATGAATTTCATTTTTGGATTTAAATTTTTAGATGCACTGAATTTAAGTTTGATTTGATTCAGATTTAAATGGTCTCACTCAAATCCAGCTTCATGTGTCTACACTACCTTTTAGAAGTTTGGGGTCAGTAAAATTATTTTTTGAAAGAAATTAATATTTTTGTTAATCAAATTATTGGTTATTTTAAATATATTTTAATTGTACTTAGTTATTTTAAATTGTAAGGTTAATTT
Organism: Labeo calbasu; assembly: GCA_019740295.1. Taxonomy (NCBI): domain Eukaryota; kingdom Metazoa; phylum Chordata; class Actinopteri; order Cypriniformes; family Cyprinidae; genus Labeo; species Labeo calbasu. The sequence continues at coordinate 8,926 of JAHKKF010534781.1, forward strand.
ACTGTATATGTGAACAAATAAATGCAGCCTTGGTTAGTATAGGAGAGTTCTTACAAGAACATAAAGCAGTTTTACTGACCCCAAACCTCACACATCCATTGAAAAAATAGTGAACATTAAGTAATACATCCTAAATTGTATCAGTTTTGTATCAGTTTTCCATCTATAAATTTCTATGCATCAATCTATCAAGAATTTAATAGCAGTATAAGGTCGTTTGAATTAATATTTATAAAAAAAGTTGTAGTTGCAAGTAACAAAAAAATGAACATATACTAACATGCTAACAAAATGTGTAGTGAAATATGAATTGCAGTTACAAGTGACCAAAATATAGGGAGTTGCTCTTGTAACAGGTAACTCTGACTTATCTTTGTGTTTTGTATTACAGAATGGCCGTGATGATCATGTCATGGTGACGCCTACAAAAAATATGGCCAGTCCAGTGGACAACAGCCTGCATAAAGATGTGCTTGGAGTGATTTCAGGAACAGGTGAGACAAAGCGTCTTAACCAGGCACTATCTGACAGTTTTACAGAAACAAGCAATTAAAAAAAGTTTATCCTCACTGAAAATGCTTTGCAACATGATCCAATCACTACTAGTCATCAACAACTAGTCATCTTGTAAACTTCCAATTTTAGAACAAATTAGATTTTTGACTATTATTTCCAATGTCAGGCTTTACAGGGTTAAAGTAAATACATTCAGATCATTGTTCTGTGAGAAATCTAATTTGAGTGATTAATGTGTTTTGTGTTTGTCAGCCTCCCCTCACACTCCGACCGTGAGCTCTGTGCGGTACGCTGACTCACGCAGCTCTCTTATTAGCATTGACTCTGGAAACGGCCTATCAGAGCGCAGCATTGACAAGCCACACCCTCTAGACAAGGTACTGCTCACATGACTTGATTGTCACTTTTGTGTACATTATTTATGATGGACTGTTTGTGTTTATGTGCCGCAGTGTGTGTGTAGGGTTGTATGTTTATCCTTGTATGAGCAGTAGTGTGTGTGTGTGTGTGTGCTAACCTGTGGTTGTGTGTCTCCTGCTGTCGCTGCGTTCAGCGGGAGGGTTTTACTCGCCGTCACTCTGCCAGCGTGCTGCGTTTCTTTACTGACTCAGAGGAGACGCCGCTCTCTGCACGTCTCAAACGCCAGACCATGGACTTCTCTCTGCTGTCTACACCGTCTGAGCAACACACACATCCTACACAAGTATTACATCAGCGCTGACCTTTGACCTCTGCCCTGCAGCCCTGCTATTACCACTCACCTTTGATCTCTTACCCTGCACTGTCCCAGTCTGGTGTGCCTGTGTGCATGTGGCTTTACTGATTCTCCGTTCCCTTAGCTAGTAGATAATGATTGACAGTCTTAAAGAGGTCATATTGTTTTTTGTTTTGTTTTTTTTTCCTGAGGGTAATGTAAACAAGGGATAGTTTACTCAAAAATCTAAATTTTCTCACCCTCAAGTAGTTCCAAGCTTGTAGTTGTTTTGAAGAATGTTTTTATTCAAACAATCAGTAGCAACTGACATCCATAGTATGTATGGACGTCAATAGCTACCACCAACTGTTTGTTTACCAATATTCTTCAAAATATCTTCTTTTGTGTTCAACAGAAGGCAGCCCCTTTTTTGCAGCTGTACCTTTTAGGGCTGTCACTGATGATTATTTTGGTAATCGAGTAATCTGGTGATTATTCTGATGATTAATCGAGTGATCAGATCATTATAAATTATAGATTTTTTTATAGTAATAATAGACCTAAGCAAACAATAGTCTTTAAAATTACTTAAAATACATATATAATAGCAATGAGGCAATAACAGTTACTTTAAATAAAGCCAATATGCTAGTAATATGCATGCTAATAAGTAACTAGTTAACAGTGTGAATTGGTCCCTATACCAAAGTAAGTAATCAATATGGTTTTATTGAACAAAACTGTTATGTAAGGTATTAGTAAGGTATGAAATACATTATGCATTATAAAAACTGACTGCAGAGGCCACTAACAGCCTGACGATTGTTTTTACACTTAATCCTATTTTTAATATTGACTACACAACATTTAATTCAAATGTCCACGTAATCTTTAATATCTGGACATTTCTTTACTAAAGAAATGCTACAGCCCCTGCAATTTCCTAAATATGTGGACATCAAAATGTGTAAACTGAGCAAGGGTTTAAACTTTTATTTTGAAATCAATAAACAGTTAGCATATTAAGATATTGATGTACTCTCCTGTGTAGCTTTATAAATGATTTACCTCATAAATCTGATGAAATGATGCACGTTGCATTCCCAGATAAACATTATAATTAACCCAAACGCACAACAATATGCAGAGATGGAGTTCAATACATATAACTTTAGTTTTACATCCCTATTTTATAGAGAGTTTGCACTTACGTCACGGTTTGGTCAGTTACCCGGATGTGCGGCCATATTGGAGATACTCGGATGTAAACAACAGCATGGATTGCATGGTTAATGAACTACTGAATACGTTGTTCTGCTAACTAATACTGTCTAAACCACAGAGAAAAATGTGTGGAAGCTGCTGAATTATATAGAAAAGGACTTGGTAAGACGGAAAGGGCACAGTAATTTGACAAACTTACAAGTTAATAGGTGGTAAAGGTATGTACGAGCAGTATTAAGTAAGATATTAGCCTAATATTCTCCTGCCTGGCTGGAAATGATAAGAACAAACATGAATGTTGTCAAAATTCCTGCTCAGGAAATCCTGGTTCAGTTTGGCCAACCACAAACACCTTTTGTTCCTCAGACACTCTTCTCTGCACTCTTCTCTTGATTTGTTGTAACTTTTGGCAGGCTTTAGTGCTCCAAATGTTTTTCCCGGTCCGACTGATTAGTACAGCCCAAAACATGATAATAATAAGCAAAATATGCAAGTTCTATTCAGTTCAGTGGCATTGTTTAAATTCCGTGCCTCCAATATGGCCGACCAATGACATGTTGTGATAACACTCTGTAACATCATTATATTTCATTCACACGTAGCTTTAAAACTCCTGCTCAGATAGACATAGCTGCCCTCAAACTACTATGACAGTCTGCTTAGATTTTTATTCATACACACATTTCTGGACAGGAAACAATAACACTTTTAATGAATTATGGGTTTGTTACAGAATGAAAACACACATTTGTAAAATTCACCAATGGTACCAAACTGCTGCGTGATACGTCATAGATCTGTTTATAACAAGCTTCAGTTTAGATCTTATTTATTTAATCACCGAATTGTTTAAATCAAAACAACAAAGATTAATTCAGCTTTAGTTCTGTGAGTTTATTATGTCATTGAATATGCATGTGCTTTGTACTAAGTACTTAATTGTTTTACAGTGTTATGACATTTTTTCAAGGAAGTTTAGCTTCTTCATTATGTTTTCTTAATTTGATAGTTAAATCAGGTTTATAGCAGGCATTAACAGTGATTGAACAAACATTAATGTAATTAAAGGACGAGTTCTGATTAGAGAGAATAACGACCCCGCCCACCTCCTGTCAATCACTGTGTCACACCACCCCACCACACAACACACTACATCGCACCCACCATTTGGGGCGCTACAGAGCCCCCCTGCACCTGCCCACCACAGCCCTGCAGGGGGCCACAGTACTTACAGCAAGAGGAAAAACTTACAAGAGTCATGAAGTACCTCAGAGATTCCAGAAATTCTCTCTGTCATTGTGATGTCATTGATATTTAACATGCATGGCTGAGAGGCACAGGGAAACACATACAGCTGAAAGCACTAGGGCCCCCTGCAGGGCTGTGGTGGGCAGGTGCAGGGGGGCCCTGTAGCGCCTTAAATGGTGAATGCGATGTAGTGTGTTGTGTGGTGGGGTGGTGTGACACAGTGATTGACAAGAGAGGGACGGGGTTGTTATTCTATCTAATCAATTGAGTTTTATTGGTTTATAGCAACCCTGCTCAACCTCGTCCTTCATTTACAATAATGCTTGTTAACCACTGTTAACATCTGCTATAAACCTGATTTAATAAGCAAACATATAGATAATAATCAAGAGCAAGAATTTCTTTGAAATGATGCCATAACATTGTAAAACAATGCACAGCAGTGAACAACAAATGAAGTTTACAATGCATAATAATGATCAATGCCATAATAAACTCACAGAGCTGAAGCCGAATGGTCTTGTGCTTTTGTCTTGATTTATTTTCAAGGTGTTTGTATTTGTTTAGTAACAAGCATCTCATTTATTACCATAAATGTGTGCATAATAATAAAAATATGTGCAGGTTTTTGGGATGGCAGGGCTTTTTAAAGGTTTAGTTCACTTCCAGAACCAAAATTTCCAAATTATTTACTCACCCCTTTGTCATCCAAGATGTTCATGTCTTTCTTTCTTCAGTTGTAAAGAAATTATGTTTTTGAGGAAAACATTTCAGGAAGTATCTCCATATAGTGGACTTCAGTGGTGCCCCCAAGTTTGAACTTCCAAAATGCAGTTTAAACGCAGCTTTAAATGGCTCTAAATGATCCCAGCCAAGGAAGAAGTGTCTTATTTAGCGAAACAATCGGTCATTTTTGAAACAAATTGACAATTTATACACTTTTTAACCTCAAATGCTCGTCTTGTCTCGTCTCTGCAATACACATGTGTAATCTGTGTAATCCGGGTCAATACAGTTAGGGTATGTCAAAAAACTCCCATCTCATTTTCTTCTTCAAAATCAAAATCGCCCTACAACGCTGTTTTACATTTTTTAAAGGCTTTTACCTTGTTGAAAAGGGCGTTTGATCTTCTTTTCATGTTCACTTTGTAAACACTGGGTCGGTACTTCTGCAGCAATGTGGGACGATTTTGAAGTTGGGGAAGAAAAAGAGATGTGAGTTTTTGACATACCCTAACAGTCTTAAACCGGAAAGTTCACGCAGACATAGACAAGACAAGTGTTTGAGGTTAAAAAGTATATAAATTGTCCATTTGTTTTGAAAATGGCCGATCGTTTTGCTAGATAAGACCCTTCTTTCTCCGCTGGGATCATGTAGGGCCGTTTGAATCTGCATTTAAACTGCATTTTGTACGTTCAAACTCGGGGGCACCACAGAAGTCCACTATATGGAGATAATTCCTAAAATGTTTTCCTCAAGAAACAAAAGACATGAAAATCTTGGATGACAAGGGGGTGAGTACATTATCTGTAAAATTTAGTTCCGGAACAAAACTGAACTACTCCTTTAAACCATTATTTGAGTGAATAGCAACTGCTATTTGATATGCACATTCAACACAATAGCATTTAACAAAATTTGTTAATATTACCATTTTTTGTTTGTTTTAAAAAGACTAAAGCTGAGAAACATTAGATCAGTCAGAGTTATTTAATTCTACTGTTTTAGAATTATATTACATGTGTATATAATTGTATAAATATGCAGATATTTACTCAATTATAAGCAGAATTTATTTTATACTTTACTTTTTTCTGTTGCAAATAAACTGCATTTTAACTGCAGTCACACAGAACACCTTTTGTTATCCTCTAGTCACCGAATTCAACCAGGTGTGTTAGTTGCACATTATTTAGATATGGATGTTGATTAAAATAGTTTTATAGTGATTACATATTTAGGCTTTGTTTGTTTGCTTGCATAAATAGACTTCTGGACTGGAGATTCTGTTTCAGTAATACATCCAACTCTGTGTCATGATATGACCTCTTTAAGATATCTTCCAGTGGAGAGCAGACATCTCTGTCAGTACGTCTGTACTTTGTAGACATAACAGGGCAGATCGTGTGCCTAAATCCACAGCTGATGCTTTCAGTCAAAGGAAGCTGAGTCAGTAAATCTGTTGACTCCAGGAACGCTGTGGCGCACTGAATGATCTCTCTTTGATATTCTTTCCTTTTGTTGCATTTGAATCAGTCCAAAAACAGTCCTTCAGTCTCCAACTCTGTAGCCGCATGATAGATGAAGTGAATAATCAGACACAGTATTTTGTGGGTTTCATAGTTTCCACACGCTGCTGTCACACTGAGGATCTGCTGGCAGGGGAAAATGGGGGAAATTCTGGCCAGTGCTGTGCTATGGTAGATGCATTAGCAGCTTATGTGTGTGTGACCGCTGAACTCCTCCCTGTCTGTGACATCCTGTAAGGAAAGAGCAGTTCTTCTTCCATTTTGAATGTGTGCAATGCATTAGTGCTACTATGTTGTGGTTGTCATTTTGTGTATGACATTTAAACATGACATTTATGAGAGTGTGCATGTGATTTGATGTGGATGTGTGTGTTAGTAAATGTGCATGTGTGTGAGTGCTAATAATTGCCTGAGTGTGTATTTACAGATGCCCCAAAAAGTATTTGGACACTTAAGCAACTTTTTCTGCAGTAGATCCAACCAAATATAGTTTAATTTAAAAGTGATAGCACAAACACCAAGCTAAAACTGAATTAATTATTGTATTATAGTATGTAAATAATAGAATTGAAATATTGTATAAAACTTAAAAACAAATAATGTTTAAAATCCACTAATTAAAAGCTATTTGAGAACAATAATGAGTACTGTAATATTTAAATAGTACTAAAATAGTCATTTTAATACTGTATATTGTAAAGATTTTCAGACAAGTGCGACTTAAGTGTCCAGAAGTGTCAGTGGTTTTGTGCTCTGTGAATGTCTGATCTAGTTTTTTCTGTCTCAGTGTCATGTCGCTGGGGTTCTGGGCAGTTCTTTGCTCCGCTGTGACAAACTGGACCAATCTGAAGTGAAGAACATATTAATGTGCTTCCTGCACGTGTTAAAGAGCATGTCTGAAGGTACATGAGATCTCTGAGATTATATGAACCTGCTTAAGTTGTATTTTAGTTGTCTGTTGTATGACCGTTCTGTTTGCTATGTGTTAGATGCTCTGTTCAACTACTGGAATAAAGCTTCACCCACAGACTTGATGAACTTCTTTAGTATGCTAGAGTAAGTGCTGCACTTCGGCTCAACAACACACACACACATTGGGTTTTCATGTTTTTTAGGGGAGATATCCATGGTTTTTATGCTGTACAAACTGTATTTTCCCCCTTTACCTGAAACCCTCACACAAAACTTTCAGCATTTTTAGATATTCAAAACACTTTGTATGATTTATAAGCTGTTTTCCTCATGGGGCCCAAAAATGACCCCACAATATTTACTGGTATTACTGTACTTGTGGACACACACACATACACTCCTGTCTGATCATACATTTCTCATCTGATTTCAGAGTGTGTCTTCATCAGTTCAGATATATGGGAAAGAGGCAAATTGCAAGGTAATGTCTTTAATCTGCATTTCTTTTGTTTTACAAGCATTTATTAATATTGCATTTATGTATAATAGTAGAATGTAAATACAATGCACAGCATAAATGAGTACACCCCCTCTGAATAAATATAATAGATGTATTTTCTTAATGATCACTAATATAATTAATGGAAAGATGGCAAAATTAAAATTTATTAAACATACTTAATAAAAACAAACAAAAAATAAATGCCAGTATTTTCTGTAAAGTAAGTAAATTAACCAATTTTGTTTACATGATGGATTGCAGAAATTGGTACACCCTAGATTTAATTCAGCAAATGTATAATATTCTAGTACTTAATATGTCCTCCAGAACTCTAAGTACACTGCTCTGAACCTTCTTGGCACAGAGTGTACAAGTTCATGACAAAGTTTCACATCTGTCCTGTTTAACTCCTGAAGGACGACCTGCTTAAATGCTCTGGTCGTTAATGGGGAGTTTTGCTCAGCTCATCTTTACAGAATCCCCCACAGCTGCTCAAGAATTTTAAGATTGAGTGAATTAAATGTCCTCTGAAGGATTTTCTCCATGGGAGAATGAATATCTTCATTATCATGTTGAAATATGCCCAGCAATGCAGGGAATGTGGAGAGGGTAGCATCTTCTGTTTCAGGTTTTTGCATTGAATCACACAGTGGTGTGTGAATTCATGACAGCATTGATAAAGCACAACTCCCTCACAGCTTCAGCACTCATACGTCCCTATATAAAAGCTTTACTACCACTGAACATCACTGTGGGAACCAGGCACTTCTCCACTGTACTCCTCCTCTAGCAATAACAGAAGATTTTGGATGCTTTTGGATCTGAAATGATTGACTTGGTCACTTGAGACCAGAGTATGGATTCCCAGAAGTCTATAATTTGTAAATATGGGTCTTGGAAGAGGTTAAATGAGTTTATTGTGCTTTGGCTCCAGTAGGTAATTCTAGTGGTGACAACAACCATGCATGTCACTTTTGCAGGCTGCGTCATACTCTGTGAGATAAAGTGTCACTCTTTTCATAGCTTTTGCCGGCTCTGAGACACTTGCTTCGCATTTCTCCTGCTCTTTTCTTTTTCACTCACCACTAAATAAAAACTTATTTGAAGACCTGATTATTTCAGGATTATTTCAGGAGACTTTTCACAAGTCCATTGTTTTTGAATGTTGGTGTTACTTCTCCTGTATTTTCACACTTAAAAAATAATTTGGTATTCCTCTTGTACCATTGTCCTCTTTTATGCTGAGAAATAAATCTCCTGGCAGTTTTCCCTCAAGCGGTTCCATTGTTGCCAGCATTAAATCTGAGTATGATTCATGAGGCTATATAACACTTTTAACTGTCAGGAAATTACTTGTCTTTAAATGTTTTGGAACACTTTACAATAAGGTAAAAAAAAAAACAAAACTAACTTTAAATAACAATAATCAATACATCTGCTACAGTGTTTATTAATCTTTGCATTAATGTTGGCTAATAAAAATACAACAGTTAGTTTTAGCTTAGGTCCATTAAATAATATGTTAACAAATGAAACCCTTACCCTAATAAGAATGCTAGAAATAAGTAATATATAAATAATGTTTAATAATAGTATGTTTTGACTATGTAACAACCCAAAGCACTATAGCATTGTCATGGTGAGTTTTGCACAGACAAACACCACTAAATATATGTTATCTACTATTGGTCAATATGTTCTATAGATACCGACAGCCGCTAATAACAAACACAAATCAGTGGACCACTAATAATTATCACAGAAGTTTTATTATTGTGAGTGAGTGTTTAATGAGCTCATAATTTAATCTTTTGAAGTTCATGTTACATTTTGACACTGTCATCAGGACTCTGGAGGGTTCAGGGCCGGTGGTGCACGAACGACGCTCTCAGACTCTTCCGGTGTCCCGCAGCAGAACAGGAGCCTTACATATGAGACTGCAGCAGCTCAACAGCTTGGACAACTCCTACACCTACAACCACAGTGAGACACGCACAAATTCAGCTGTTATAGCTTCAGCTTTAATTCATTTGTGAGATCAAATGAAATAAAGAGTTTTTTGAAATCAGTAGTTCACTTAAAAATTAAAATTAGCCAAAAATGTATTCAGTCTCAGGCCGTCCAAGATGTAGATGAGTTCGTTTCTTCAGCAGAACAGATTTGGAGAAATGTAGCATTACATCACTTGCTCACCAGTGGATCCTCGGCAGTCCAAACAGCTGATAAAAACATCACAATAATCTACAAGTAGTCCACACCACTTCAGTCCATTTAATTTCATTTGTGTGTGTGTTTGTAGATTACAGTCATTTAGATGCTGATGTGTTGAATCAGTCTCTGTTGGAAGGAAACATTGCCACAGAAGTTTGTCTTACAGTTCTGGACACACTGAGCATCTTCATCATGGGCTTTAAGGTCAGACATCATTATCATCATCATATAGTGTTGCTTGTGTGCTGTATGCCTCACTGAGAACAGTGTGTGTTTATTTGTTTGTTTATGGACAGACTCAGCTGAGTTTGGATCACGGCCACAATCCCCTCATGAAGAAAGTCTTCCAGGTTCATCTCTGTTTTCTACAAATCAACCAATCAGAGACGGCCCTCAAACAGGTCTTCACTTCCCTTCGCACTTTCATCTACAAGGTGAGTGTGATAGTAGAATAAGCACATAAATCAATGGCTATTAAAGTGACAGTCCACCAAAAAAATGAAAAATCTGACATAAATTACTATGATTTTTGTGTGGTGGAAAATACAGACAAATTGGTGGAATCAAGTCATAAAATGCATATTGTCAACGGTTTTGGATAGAAAAAAAAAGAAAAAAAGGGAATTGTTAAATTTTCATTTTATTTTATTTTATGCTTGATGTTTGATGTTTTATGCCTTTGTTTAATTAGCACAGTTTTTGATAGTAAAAGTGATTCTATCAAAAGAGTGAGTCCTATTAATATCAAAATTGTAATAACTTTTTTAATTGTTTTAAGTTTTATGCATTGCATTTATTAGTCATGCTTTTTTATAATTAAAATCTAATTAAATTGGAATCCAGAAAATCTAAAAACAAAATAGAATTTGGCAAAAATAAGAGAACTTGGGAGAAAATAAAGTGCAATTTTGGGGGAAAAAAAAAACTCTTAGGGGCACTTGGGCCCCTAAATCTTCATGTTGTTCCAAATTTCGCGCTGTTCATGCTGCTATTTTGCTGTTTTCTTCATGTGTGTGTCCAGTTTCCATGTACATTTTTCGAGGGCCGTGCAGATATGTGTGCATCATTCTGCTATGAGATCCTGAAGTGCTGTAACTCCAAACTGAGCTCCATCCGGAGCGACGCGGCTCATCTGCTCTACTTCCTCATGAAGAGCAACTTCGACTACACTGGACGCAAATCCTTCGTCCGCACACACCTGCAGGTGGAAAAATGACACATTTATCATATATTAAGATGAAGTCACAGTGTTTGGACGTGTCTGGATTATTTCATCCAGTCTTTATTAGATTAGATGAAAGCATGATGACAACATAACAATGGGATTATTTGTAATTCCGCAGGTGGTGATCGGCGTCAGTCAGCTGATCGCTGATGTCATTGGAATAGGAGGGACAAGGTTCCAGCAGTCGCTGTCGATCATCAACAACTGTGCCAACAGTGATAAAACTATCAAAGTTAGTTCATTTCAGATAAACGCACATAAAAACACTAAATCCTGAAAGATCAGAGATGCATCTGATTATGGTGGGAATGATCTAGTTTTTGGGGACATGCAACAGTATTGTGCTTGATTTTATATATATATATAGTTTTGGATTGAAGCATAATAGCTTGTTCTGAGGCAAATCACACGCAGTCACTCGTCCTCTTCTCTCTCCCTCAGAACACAGCATTCCCATCTGATGTGAAAGATCTGACCAAGAAGATCCGGACTGTTTTGATGGCCACGGCTCAGATGAAGGAGCACGAGAGAGACCCCGAGATGCTGGTGGACCTGCAATACAGTCTGGCCAAATCTTACGCCAGCACACCCGAACTCCGCAAGACATGGCTGGACAGCATGGCCCGTATCCATGTGAAGAATGGAGACCTCTCTGAGGTACAAACACACACAGTCCCACACATACACATATTTCTGCATGTTTAACATACTGTGAAGCTCATGTTTTCTGCTTTGGTTCTCTTCAGGCAGCCATGTGTTATGTGCATGTAGCAGCACTGGTGGCAGAGTACCTGAGGAGGAAAGGTTTGTCATACACATGCACAAACACATGTAATGATGCTCTTATAGTCAAATCATCTTTAGTCATGTGGAGTTGAGAAAGGAACACTTTAAATACAGTATAACAGTGACCATCTGCTGGAGAATTCTAGAAGTATTTTTCCATAACATTTTTTCAACATTCATCAAAAGAATCTTGAAACACACTAAGCAGCTCTGAAATAAAACATTCTGAATTTAAAGCAAAATGTACTTTCAGTACACATTAAATATTCATGTTAAATATTTGTAGTTACTAATAATTAATATTAATAATAAAGTTACTTATATTTCACATAAATTATTTTAAAAAATGCTTGTTGATCACTTTTCTTGCAGCAGGGTTAAATGTTTACACTACAGTTCAAAAGTTTGGGGTCAGTAAGATTTTTCTATTCATAAAAATGTTCTCTTTATTAAAAAATCCTGTAAATGTATTGCTCTTTCCACAAAACATTGATAATAAATGATTTGATTGGCAAATCAACATATTAGAATGATTTCTCAAGCATCGTGACACTGAAGACTGGAGTAATAATGCTTTGATCACAGGAATAAATTACATTTTAAAGTATATTACTGTTTTTACTGTGTTTTTGATTAAATAAATGCAGCCTTGGTGAGCATAAGAGACTTCCTTCAAAAATATTATCCTTACAAAAGCCTTACACGCCCCAAGTTTTAGATTATATATTAAATTTTTTATCACTATGTTGTAGAAAGAGCCCAAATTATGAACATTCTTCAAAAACATTTCAGTTTTGTTTCAGAGGAAACTCAAGGCAAAGAGCTGGACTTTGGGATTAAATATAATGTACAGTATTTAGTCATTAATATATATATACAGTTTATACAGAATTATAGATTCAAAATATTATATATGTGAAAAATGTGCACTGTTGTATAATTTTTTTTATTTTGAGATACAATTAAAAAGAAAAAAAAAACTTGAGAGAATTAGACATTTTGCTAAGTGTCTTAATAGTAAATATTCATATGATTTTTACTTTTACTTAAAATCCTACTCTCTGGTCTGTAATTGCTGAGAAGACTTAAACTAATTTTAAGTCTCAGCTTCCAGTAGTAATTGTAGTCTTGTCACAGTAATTTGTAGTTTGTAATTACTATAACTGATTACTCAGTATGTCGAAGGTTTCCATATCAGTCTTGTTTCTTTTCTCACCTTCACTTTTTCCTTAAATCTCTTTCTCTTGTTCCTGAAGTCTGATGAAGTCCTTGATAATATGTTATCACACACTATATTACATCTTGCTGCAGTAAGAATTAAGACGCCTAATCACCATGACTCACGTCAAGCGATGAACTTTGACCTTATTTTACCAGGCATTATCACACATCTGGCTGCTATCACATTGTGTTTTTTTTTGTTTTTTTTTTTAAATGGCATTGCGTCAGGAAAGTCTCTGCAAATGTGAAGTGTTGTTGTTGTTTGTGTGTTTGTGCAGGCATGTTTAAACAGGGCTGTACTGCATTCAGAGTGGTCACACCAAACATCGATGAAGAAGCGTCCATGATGGAAGATGTGGGGATGCAGGATGTTCACTTTAATGAGGTGAATATCTGTCTGATCGCCAGCAGATCATTCGTTCACCTCAGAGGTGAAACAAATAGCCATTGTGCGGAGCACAAAACAAATTTGCACAATATAACAGATGAGAAACCCACCGTTTAGAAGCAGATCGCAAGAGAAGCAAGTTCAAGACTGAATGCAAGCAATAAAAATAAAAACGGGTCATTTGCATGGTAGAGTGTAATAATCAAAGGTCAGCAGCAACAACAGATGAAAGAAGTGATATTAAATCACGTAAAGTGCTTGATTCATTTTGAGTATTATTGAATCTGTATTTCTTTTGCGCATGAGACATGTAAGGGGCACAGCTGCAGAAATGTATCTCTGACCCCTGATTTCCCACATGTGTATTTTACTACAATATCATCTGTGTGAACAACTCCATAGGAATCCATAATTTCTATTAAAAAACACATTGAGTATACGTATCTGATTATCCTAACAGGTACAGTGGGAATTGCTGCTGTGCCACGTTACGCAATCATGGTTAAGAACGTATTTAATGTTTAATATTTAACTTTGAAGTGAAAAACATGGCTGTCATATCTTGATCACCAAAATGCAATGCATTGTTTGTTCCAACGCATGAGATTAAGAAACTGCATTATAGAGTGTCAGTGCTGATTTAGTTTAATATTAGTACAATAAAAGTGGGAAGCAATAAAGTCATATCCATGTAACTGATGGTGATTATCAGTGAGCTTACACTGTGACTGATACTCTACCATCATTTCTGCACTTTGACTGAGAGATAAAGCTTTCAGCCCTCCAAAGCATGGTTATTGTAGTTAAGCAAAACTAAAACCATTAATAAACATTTCTTTTTACTTTTACATTACTTTTAATGAAATAAATGTAACTCAAAAAAATAATATAATAATAATTTCATTTCAGCTAGTTAACAAAGATCCATTTCTCATTTTCATTTTCTTTAACTTGATGTACTAAAATAACTAAAACTAAAGCAAAAAGTAAAAATACATAGTTTTATATAATGTTAAATAAAATCTGCATTGTAAGCTTTTAAGTGTGTTTTGTCTTTGTGTGTCATAGGACGTCCTGATGGAGCTTTTGGAGGAATGTGCTGATGGCTTATGGAAAGCGGAGCGTTATGAGCTCATCTCTGACATCTACAAACTCATCATTCCCATTTATGAGAAACGCAGAGATTTTGAGGTACCGCAGTGACACGCACTGCTGAATAAATGAGGAGTGTTAGTGTGTGATGAATGTGTAAGGATGTGTTATGATAGACTTGTGTTTATCCATTTAAAGCTTTTGTTTCCATAAAATGTTCACTTTAAATCTGATGTGTTTTGTAAACCCTGTTGTTCTTGTTTGTGGCAGAGACTGGCTCACCTCTATGACACCCTGCACCGTGCCTACAGTAAGGTCACAGAGGTCATGCACACTGGCAAGCGCTTGCTGGGAACATATTTCAGAGTAGCCTTCTTCGGTCAGGTGAGTCTGATCAGCGTCACTCATCATTTCTTTATCAGGACGTGCTCTGTAGTGACCCTTTATTGTGTCTTTATTTATCTGTTATATAAATCATGCGTTGCTGGTTTACTGCCTGAAGGCAGCGGTAAGTCTTGTTTGTTCGAGTTTACCTTGCTGTGGCCTAACATGGACTACTAAACCTCTGTGTTCAAGTTTTATCTTCAGCTATGGGCGTAAAAAATTAATTTATATGATTTCAAACACTCTAACATAAATTTTATAATCTGGTCAGATGCAACAGGCTAAGATTGTTCTGCTGACAAAAAAAAAGTTTAATTTAGTTGCATTACTG
>JAHKKF010534781.1:38745-60314 GCA_019740295.1 Labeo calbasu
AACAATTTGTTGAGTCAACTTAAAATAATTTGTAACCTGGCTACCTTAAAATTTTAAGTTCAGTCAACTCAAAAAAAGTTTATTCAACTTGAAATGTTTAGTTATACTAAGTGACAACTTAGATATTTGAGTTGAATCAACTTAAAATGTTAAGGCAGCTGGGTTACTTACCCATCTGTTAAGTTTAGCAAACACAAATATCTAAGTAGTTACTTAGTACAACTTAACATTTCAAGTTGACTAAACTTATTTTAGTTGACTGAACTTAAAATTTTAAGACAGCAGGGTAAAAAAATTATTTTGTGTTTTTTATTTTTACAGTGAAGTTGTTTTGGTTTAATAAGTTGCCTGATGGCAATATGTCATTTAAGGTTCACCTTGACTTAAAACTATGAATAAAACTGTGAAACGCCGCTGCAACCGATCCCACGAAATGTGGCGTGTATCTTCTGAAATCAACCCGTTCGCACTTACTATTGCCTAAGAAAATATTAAAAACAAAAGAGGTTTCGGGCAAATAAAGTAATCCCATTAACTTTGCGTTGTACTGAGGTTGTATTTTCACAAACATGACCTATTAAGCAGTTGCTGCTGCTGTTATTTGAACGCGACATGCTTAGTTATTAGTTGCTCCTCTCACAAATAACCTGAGCGTAGTTTTACAACTGCATGTTTTCTAGTTAATAAATGAAACTGGCGAACACAAAAGATGTGAGGCTGTTTACTTATTTAGCTGAGTTTCTGAGGAACTCTAAAAGCGCGCTGCAAAAGGCTTGAGTGAATGCCAACCAACCATTTAAAGGTAAAGGTGCAAACTCATTATCTGCATACGTTACATGAACCAATCAGCTTGTGCCAAGTCATATAAGGCTGTGAATGTCATCAGTTCCCTTAAAAACACATCAGCCTGTGCCATCTTGAGTTTCATGAAAGAACCAGATATTTATCTAAAATTAAAATCTTTTGTAACATTTTAAATGTCTTTATCTTCACTTCTGACCAATTTAAAGCATCCTTGCTAAATAAAAGTATCCATTTCTGTAATTTCTTTACTTTTATTCTGTAATTCTGTTATACTGAATCCAAGTTTTGAATGGATGGTGAAAACAGCTATTTTAAGGAAGAAAGGACGTGACATGATGTGGCCAAGTATAGTGACCCATACTCGGAATTGGTGCTTTGCATTTAACCCATCCAAGTGCACACACACACACACCGTGAACACACAGCCATATTGCTATCGCTGTGGCGCCCGGGGAGCAGTTGAGGGTTCGGTGCCTTGCTCAAGGGAGTCACCTCAGTCGTGGTATTGAGGGTGGAGAGAGAACTGGTTATTCACTCCCACCTTTTGGTTACAAGCCCGAACACCATTAGGCCACAGCTGCCCCTAAATAGCTATAATATTTCAAACTTTTACTGGTTTTGATGTACTTTGGATCACATAAATGCAGGCTCTTTTGATTGGCAGTGTATGGAATTTTCACTTAGCGTGAATAGCATCTATCGCTATCACTTTTTTTTTTTTTTATCTGAAGATTTGAATTGATTTAATGTTATTGCTTCTATAATCCTGTATAAACAGTGTGAGCTGATGTTTTACCCTATGGACCCCTGAGTATTATTTATCAGTCTTGCCTTTGTTCATGTCATAAAGCAGATAGGACACAGTCCATGCTAATAAGACACACACCTGTCCTGGCTGCTCTTACTCAGACGTCCTGTCCTTGTTCAGGGCTTTTCCCTCACAGGTATCCTATAGGTCTCACACACACATAGACACACTCCTGCTGCCAAGATGCCAGGTAAGGACCTTGGTGTGTTTAACTGTTTACATTCACAGAAATTATCATTACTATTTGTATGATGTTGTGTGTGAACTAATAACTGATAAATCTCACAGACAAAAAGATGGACGAGACTAAGAAGAAGAAGAAAAGGGTAAGATTTATGTTATTATTTTAGCTACATGTTTGTGTAACTGCACTTGTTTTTAACTGCAATGATTAAGGCATTTTATATTAAATAACATGTTATTTTTGTGGTGGCAGAAATGTGGCTGCGTGCATTATTAACATTAACAGGATTTGTGAAATTGATCCTGATTTAGAAAATAGATTTTTATATTTTATATTAAAATGCAACATGTTTTCATTAGGGTTAGTCTGCACTCATTTTAAATACCTTTTAGGTAATATTAATAAAAGTAGATATGCATGTCTGTGTTTATTTGACTTAATTTGTTTAAAGTGATAGTCTCGAAATGTTAATATGCATATCCTGGATTTTTTTTCTTACATATTGTAGAGAGATCAACGTAATCTGTGTAATAATATGGTGTATTTATAATAATAAATTATCAATAATAGCAACAAACAACCTTGCACAAAAAAATATCAATATTACAACATATATAATTTATTAATTTATGCTATTTTTGTATACACTCAGTAGCAGATATTCTGTATACTTTAGAACTATGTATATATGTACACACAAACATGTGTGTGTGTGCACACGCACATGCGTGTGTGTGTTGGTTTTTGTGGTTTATGAGGACATTTTATATTAATACACGCAACACTTTGAGTTATATATGTGACCCTGGACCACAAAACCAGTCATAAGGGTCAGTTTTTTGAAACTGAGATTTATAAATCATCTGGAAGCTGAATAAATATGCTTTTGCCATTGATTTGTTAGGATAGGAGAATACTTGGCCGAGATTCAACTATTTGAAAATGTGGAATCTGACAGTGCAAAAAAAAAATCTAAATATTGAGAAAATCACCTTTAAAGTTGCCCAAATGAAGTTCTTAGCCATGCATATTACTAATCAGAACTTAAGTTTAGATATATTTACGGTAAGACATTTACAAACTGACAACTGATTTTGTGGTCCAGGGTCACATATATTTACACACATACATATTGTGTGTGAGTATGTGTGTGTGTAGTGTGCTAACAATTATTATGGACCTTGATAGTGTGCTTCCAAATGTTTGCAGCTCATGTAATGTATGTTTGTGTGTGTTGGTACAGACGGCTGAGTGTTTTGGATATCCAATCAGCATTTTCTTTATTGTGGTCAATGAGTTCTGTGAGAGATTTTCCTACTATGGCATGCGAGGTAAGTGTGTGTGTCTGCATTTGTTTCTTAATAAAGAAAAGGCATGGAAAATACAGTGTAAATATAAGTAGTACATGTATTGTGAAATGTTGTAGCAGCAAGTGTTAGTCATCAGAATCCTTGTAGATTCAACAATATAATCATACAATATGAAAGAGGAGATTCAGAAGATCAGTGTTTTTGATCACAGCTGTGCAGTGACTCCTAGGGGACAGAAACCACCATGGTGTCTGTTTGTCCCAGGTGTTGTGGACCTTTGGATATTGTACTCAGAAGATATAGGGTCATTTAGGATTACGGACTACGTGGAGAAATGCACAAATGCATTTGTGAAAACAATTTGACCAATGGCAAGTGTCAGTAGATGAAACACAAGTTTAATGTGAATGAGAAAAACTGTCCAGGACTGGCTTCTCTAAGACAGTTCACATATACATGCCAAATTTCTTCATGGAGACACAATCAAATTAATCTTTATTATTATTATTATTTAGTAAAGAATCTACAATACAAACATGGAATTTCATGTTTGGCATGAGTTTGTTTTTGTCCATATGGTTCATGTAGTGATGTGTGTGAATGTATGTGTAAATGTAAATTAGCAAAGTAACTATTACAGTGCCACCTAGATGTTGCCACATATTATTGCATTTGCCTATGAAGGGGATGTGATTTGAGACAGTACTCATGAAAAAATAGATTCATAAATTAAGCCTCTCTGTCTGTGTCTAGCTGTGTTGGTGCTGTATTTCCAAAATTTTCTGCTTTGGGATGATGACCTTGCGACCTCCGTCTATCATGCCTTTGTGGCTCTGTGCTACTTGACCCCCATCATGGGTGCCATCATTGCTGATTCCTGGCTCGGGAAGTTCAAGTAGGTTTTTTGCGGAGCTTTAAGGGGCAGTTCCCCCAATAAATAAATACAATCTGTCCAACACTTTGTGAGTGACAGCAGTTTATACAGACTATTTTTGATCTGCGAGTGTGTGCTGTCATAGCTGTGATGCTGGTTGTGTTTGTGTGCTTTCAGAACAATCATATACCTGTCTATAGTGTACGCCATTGGCCAGGTCATCATGGCTGTTAGTACTATTAATGATATAACAGATAAAAACAGAGACGGCGAACCGGATAACCTCACCTTTCACATGTGAGTCAATCAACACCCCATGCACCTCTGTTCCTCACCCGTACAGAATAGTCCACAACTAAACTGTAAACTTAATTTGACATTATTATAAAGTGCACTTTTTAAAAGCACACTTTTGTGTTTCTGTTTCAGCACTCTGTCCATGCTGGGTTTGGTCCTCATTGCTCTGGGCACTGGGGGTATTAAACCATGTGTGGCTGCGTTTGGTGGCGATCAGTTTCAGGAACATCAGGTACCATACGTCCTAACCTCTCCATTAGCTTACGCCATCTGCTTAGCCTTTCTGTCTAATAGTTTGTTGTGGTGTGTCGTTACAGAGTCGCCAACTCAACACTTTCTTCTCAGTGTTTTATTTGTGCATCAATGGGGGAAGTCTTCTTTCTACGCTCATTACACCTATTCTCAGAGGTACACGCATAAACACACATTTCCATGACACTTTTTCCCCTTTTCCCTCCCTGACTAACGGCTCTCCTCCATGTGTGCAGCTCAGGAATGTGGCATCTACTCTAAGCAACAGTGTTATCCTCTGGCTTTTGGAGTCCCGGCCGCTCTCATGGTCGTATCTCTGGGTAAGACTAAGTTCTCCTGACCTGCACAAATTGCACACACACACACTGATTTCTGTATGTGATTCGGACGTGTGTTGTGTGTTACAGTGGTGTTCATCGCTGGCAGTGGCATGTATGTCAAAACAGATCCAGAAGGAAACATTATGTGGGCCGTGTGTAAATGCGTTGGGGTGAGTTGTACTCAGTAATCAAAGATCCCGTTTAAGAGTATTTCAAACAACATGTTCTTTCTTCTGTGGAACATGAAAAGAGATATTTTGCAGTTTGTTTGAGCTGCTCATTTCCACACAGTCAAAGTGGCAGGTGTCTGTCTGTATGACTTGCGCTCTGCTGCATATTACAAGTGATATGATATCTTTGTGTGAGGAACATACCAGAATTAAAGTTACTATTTACTGAAACTCCTCCACTGTTGCTGTCAAATTTTATTCACACTTGTGCTCAAATCTGGTGTGTTATTTTAGTATCATTAATATGCTATTATAGTTTTTGCTATTATTTTTTAGTTAGATTTTATTTTAGTAAGAGTTTTAGGAATTTTATTGTGTGCTTTTGCCTTTTTTATTATGTCTTATTTTTTTATTTATTAGTTATTTAGTTTTAGTTATTTTAACACTAAAGACAGACGAGAAATGTTGTTGTAGCAACTTGCTATAATAAAATAAGTTACAATTTTATTTATTTATTTAATTATTGATTTTATGATTTGGTCTCTGTTGTGAATGATTATTGAACAGTATGAATACACAAGTTTCAATTTTTGGTGAAATATCACTATAATCCTTATGCTTTTATATTATCATTCTTATCATTCTCATTATCATTCATTCAAGTCTAATAAAGTCTTTTTTTCTGTAGTTTGCCATCAAAAACCGTTTCAGGCACAGAAGCAGCAAGTATCCAAAGAGGGAACACTGGATGGACTGGGCCGATGACAAATATGATGTATGCCACAATCCCACCATCTCTGTACACACACACATTTACTTAGCTTAACTTAGTTTATCTAAATGGGAACATTCCGTATTGTTTTTATGTATAGTTTAAAATACTATGACACACACCCAGAATACAGAACATTTCTGCATTTCACAAAAAAAAAAAAATAAAAAATACAGTGGGGAAAATAAATATGCTGCTGATTTTGTACGTTTGCCCACTGACAAAGAAATGATCAGTCTTTAATTTTAATGGCAGATTAACAGTGAGAGACAGAATAACAACAAAAAATCCAGAAAAACGCATTTCATAAAAGTTATAAATTGATTTGCATTTTAATGAGTGAAATAAGTATTTGATCCCCTATCAATCAGCAAGATTTCTGGCTCCCATGTGTCTTTTATACAAGTAACGAGCTGAGATTAGGATCACTCTGTTAAAGGGAGTGCTCCTAATCTCAGTTTGTTACCTGTATAAAAGACACATGTCCACAGAAGCAATCAACCAATCAGATTCCAAACTCTCCACCATGGCCAAGACCCAAAGAGCTGTCCAAGGATGTCAGGGACAAGATCGTAGACCTACACAAGGCTGGAATGGGCTACAAGACCATCGGCAAGCAGCCTGGTGAGAAGGTGACAACAGTTGGTGCAATTATTCACAAATGGAAGAAACACAAAATAACTGTCAGTCTCCCTTGGTCTGGAGCTCCTTGCAAGATCTCACCTCGTGGATGATCATGAGAACGGTGAGGAATCAGCCCAGAACTACACGGGAGGATCTTGTCAATGATCTCAAGGCAGCTGGGACCATAGTAACCAAGAAAAAAATTGGTAACACACTACGCCGTGAAGGATTGAAATCCTGCAGCACCCACAAGGTCCCCCTGCTCAAGAAAGCACATGTACAGGTCTGTCTAAAGTTTGCCAGTGAACATCTGAAGGATTCAGAGGAGAACTGGGTGAAAGTGTTGTGGTCAGATAAGACCAAAATCAAGTTCTTTGGCATCAACTCAACTCGCCGTGTTTTGAGGAGGAAAAATGCTGCCTGGAACCTCAAGAACACCATTCCCACCATCAAACATGGAGGTGCAAACGTTATGTTTTGGGGGTGTTTTTCTGCTAAGGGGATAGCACAACTGCACTGCATCAAAGGGACGATGGACGGGGCGAGAACCTTGGGTGAGAACCTTCTTCTCTCAGCCAGGGAATTGAAAATGGGTCGAGGATGGGGATCTGCAAAGAGGAGTGGGACAAAATCCCTCCTGAGATGTGTGCAAACCTGGTGGCCAACTACAAGAAACGTTTGACCTCTGTGATTGCCAACAAGGGTTTTGCCACCAAGTACTAAGTCATGTTTTGCGACGGGGTCAAATACTTATTTCACTCATTAAAATGCAAATCAATTTTTTTAAAATGCGTTTTTCTGGATTTTTCTTTTTTGTTGCTGTTATTCTGTCTCTCGCTGTTAAAATAAACCTACCAAAAAAATTATAGACTGATTGTTTCTTTGTCATTAGGCAAACATACAAAATCAGCAGGGGATCAAATAATTATTTTCCCCACTGTATTTTTATTTTATTTTTTGTATTATTCATTTTAAAAACGAAGATATCCCCAGAAGTTCCAAAAAGTCTTTGTAACTTTAGCTCACTTCTAGGAACAAATTTGTCCCTAAAACACGGTTAAGCAGGTACACAGTCTCACACACTAATTTCTCTTTTCTTTCTCTTCTGTAGAAACTTCTTATCGCTCAGATAAAGATGGTATTGAAGGTGTTATTCCTCTACATCCCACTGCCCATGTTTTGGACCCTGTTTGATCAGAAGGTAAATATCATTTCTCACCTGGTAACTCTCATAGGGACTGTTGTCTGTTGGGTGTTTTGTAATGGTTTGTGCCTGTTGACTGTGTCCAGGGCTCCCGCTGGACTCTCCAAGCCACCACTATGGACGGAGACTTTGTAAGTGTCTTGATTTCAGCTAATTACTCTAAAAGAGTTCATCAGCAGCAACTTGCTTAGTGTTTGTGTAATTAATCCAACATGATCTGATGAACTGTCTGTAGTCACATTTAAAATGTCAAATCTAGCAGAACTAGGCCCAGTACACAGAGATGTATAAAATAGCATTTGCATTGTTAAGATTTTTAATGTCATTTCCTCTTTTCTGTAGGGAGCACTCATTCTGCAGCCAGACCAGATGCAGGTGAGTTTACTCCTGTTATGTTACATTTCTTATTACCAGTGTTGAGAACAGTTGTGCTGCTTAATATTTTTGTGGAAAAATATTAAATATTAATGTTTCATGTTTCTCATTCAAAAGAAAAGCATTTATTTAAAATAGAAATAATTTGTAAGATTATAAATGTCTTTACTGTCACTTTGATCAATTTAATGCATCCTTGCTGAACAAAAGTATTAATTTCTTTTCTTAAAAATAAAATCTTACTTACCTAAGACTTTTGACAATAGTGTGAAACAAACCTGTACCTTTATGTAGTTTGACTGAAATCTTACCCAACTTTGTCTCTTCTCCATCAGACTGTGAACCCCATCCTGATCCTGACTATGGTGCCTATTACGGACCGGTTAATTTTCCCTCTCATCAAAAAGTGTGGCTTCAATTTCAGGTATGACTTACTACATAATACGAGATGATTGACCTTTTGGCATAACTGCAGTGTGAGTGATGCTGATATATATGTTTTGTGTTGTCTAAATCTGTTTTCTGCTCCAGCCCTTTGAAGAGAATGACAGTTGGCATGCTGTTTGCTGCCATGGCGTTTGTTTCTGCAGCTTTGGTCCAGATTGAGATTGATGTGAGTGTGAAATGAGTCACATTTGTGTCACTGAATGGAACAGATGCTCATCAACACATTCCATATTTCTCCTCAGAAAACACTGCCAAATTTCCCATCATCCTCTGAGAGCCAGCTAAGGGTGGTGAACATGTATAGCAGAACATTGAATGTGACCATCTCACCATCTCAAGAACAACTAATGATAGACTCATTTGAGGTACAACAAATATTCATTCATCCAAACACACATACTTAGCTATTTCAGTGATAAACAGAACCTCACTGAGATCTTTCACTATTGTTTCTGGTGTTTATTTTTATTTTTTTTTATAGAGCAGTGCAGATTACATGACGTTTGACCATGAGGAAATCACAGTGTCCCTGAACACTAACCCTGTGGTCACTCAAACTTTCAGTGTAATCAAGGGGGGGCGCCAGACACTGATCATCCCCTCTGACCCAACCATTATGTATCTGGTGAGTGTCCACCAAGCAAACATGGTCAAAAACTAATTTATTAACTGAAGAAAAATGGTAGTTGCTCATGCAAAAGACAGCACCGGAGATGCAAGCTCATGTTTCGCATTTCGCTGTGTTCCAATGTTCAAGTTTGGTGCATGCTCAAAGTCTAGTGTGAGCACCAATTAACATCAAATAACAATGAGAAAAGAGGAGTTAAGAAATCGTCTTATCATAGAGATGTGGAGATGTTTGTGCTAGCTCTGCAATTTGGCTGTCTAGTGTGCTCATGTCATTACTTGCACCTGACCTTAAAGAACTGAGTGAACAAATTAAATTTGCATTTAATAGCTGACACAAAGACTTACAGAAAATTTGCACTGGAAAGCTGTTTCAAACCACCGAAACAAACTCTAAAACACTTTTGTTTTGACCAGAATTTGTTCTAAATTACATCCCATGTGTTCGATCTTTGAAGCATATTGGTGTTTTTATTAATCCAAGTCGAAAGAACCCACCCCAAAATCTCAGGTCTTCAGTGTAAGTCTAAGTACACTGTTAATAAACAAGTTTATGGCCTGATAAAACATTACTGTAAAACTATAATAGTGGAAAACTGTAACAGTATAATGGACCTTTCTTTTTTTTCCTCCAGCAAGAAGACACTAATTCCAAACCAAAGAAAGGAAAGAATGCCGTTAGGTAGGACTTTAAACTGGTTTGACTGTTCCTTAAAACCAAACTTTCACTGAAAGATCTCATGTCACAGGTTTGTGAATGGCTGGACAGCAGATCTGAACATCACTGACTTGGATTCCATCGAACCATCAGCTACTACAAACTACACAATGGTATCCCAGGGGAAGTGAGTCAATTCTGATTTTTCATTGATGTTTAATAAAATATTAAATCAAATAAAATAACAACTGCATGCTTTAACGTGTTATGTTTACAAAGATGTTAATTGCTTTTATCAAAGTTCTATTAGTGCTTTTTAAAGTCAACATGAAAACATAGACTCTTACTTACTAATGACGTTTTACTAACTCGTTTTACAAACTAGTTGTTTGGCTGGAGCATGCATCCCTGAAAATACACAACCTAAATGCTGCCATATTTTCAGATCTTTTAGTTTTGGGAGAAAAAGCAGTAATTAGATCATTTTAATAACTACACTGTTTGAACAATCAGCACTTATTATTTTCTAAACTGTTACCAAATGGACAGTTCACTTCTTTAAGATCAGTAGTAAAATGGATAGACTTGGTCCTAGTTGCTGATTGGTTAATTCCACATTCTCACTATTCTAATAGCAATGGGCCTCATTTATCAATCTAGCATAGAAATGAGTGCAGATTCATCCGCACAAATCAACTTACAACAGGGTTCACGTGTGATTTGTGAAACATTCATATGCCACTAATACCATTGAATGAATGATTGTACACTGATAATTGTGGCAACTGAAAACAATTGTCATTTAAATATCACAGCCCTAGAAACACCGGTTTAAAAGCCTTGCCCCTAGAGTATACAACATGGAGAAACATAACCCAGCCAAAAGCTAAGACTAATGATCTTTAGTTGTCGGTCAAGAAAAATAATCTAAATTAATTCAAAATTTTGCCAGATTTACTATGCTGCATGCAAGTTCAGGCTAACTCAAAAACTGGCATACACAAGCTGAGATTTGACGAGAGATTTGATCGTAGCCACTGCTCACGTCCATATTGATAAATTTTCTGTTGTACATTTGTTTCATAAATGAGGTTCAATGTGCCTAGTGACATCCAAATCAAGAATTAGATCCAAGTGAAACTGATTATTGAAAAGGAAAAACTGTTAGCATTTCCATGCATCTCAACCAGCTTGAAGCATGCAGCACTGATGAAACGCAACCTAAATGCCATCTTTTTGGTCCATTTTCATAATCTAGGCTGCTCCTCAAGGATGAAAGTCCCCTCCTTTGTGAATACCATGTCATGTTGACTTTAATAAATCCTTGTCTTACACCTGTTTCACACTGCAAGCTTGAGCTTAGCGTCAGCGTTACTGCATCGTCACTCCAGCTGCAGACTAAACAACAACCGCTACTGACAGCTGTTCCCGGTGTGAATGCATTGATTTGTTAATATGCACGCAGAAAATAATGCGCATTGCACGTGCTGCTCAGGCTTGTGGTGTGAAACCAGCCTAGAGTCATGGTGTCTGATGCTGTTGTGTTGGTTTCTCTTCTAAGGCGGACTTTCGTGCTCAGCAATGGTGACCAGTCGTGTGAGTTTTCCAGGATGTTTGGATTTGGTGCCTCATACACATTCCTCATCAACAGCACAGTGTTCTCCACTGATGTGTGTAGATTATCAGAAGTCTCTATATATCCTTGTAATTGTGTCTTCTGGTTTATATTTGCATGTGTGTTTCTGTGTGTGTGCAGTGTGAGTCTATAATAGAAGTTGAGGACTTTGAGGCCAACTCGGTCCACATGGCTCTGCAGATTCCTCAGTACTTCCTCATTACTACAGGAGAGGTCTTGTTCTCAGTCACTGGCCTGCAGTTCTCATACTCACAGGTACAAAAATGGTACACTTTCCCAGTCACGTCACCAGCGTTGAGGATGTTACTCCAAAGGGGAAAAAATGCTCCCTTTATAAACTGTAATTAGATAAATTTACTAATTTTTGGGGAACAACAACAACAAAACAGCTACTTGTATACATTGTAGTTAGATGAATTTAATAATTACACTGTTTGAGCAGTCCTCACTCATTATTTTCTAAAACTGTTAACAAATGGACAGTAAAATGATAGATATTAAATGCTCTGTCAGTTCTTTAAGATCAGTAGTAAAATGGATAGGCTTGGTCCTAGATGATTAAATCTAAGTGATACGAATTATTGAAAAATATAGGACAAGGACTTGGTTTAGTCCATTCGTTTTTAATTGGCTAGGGTTGACACATACCTTACAGGTGCACCCTAGATACATCATCAGTGATGTAACCATCACCAGGTGTTTTGGGTCTGTCAACATCATACACCCTCACCCTGCCAACCCAGCCTGGGGTGATCAGTCCCTGACTTGTGTCTAGCTACCTTGTGTGGTCCACAGATTGCCCTTTTTGATCCACATCCATCTAGATGCCTTCTCAGTGTCATCTATTATGTACCTGATGGCTTTCTTCTTGTGCAGTCCCCTGTTTCCTTTGAGCTTGAGGGCCTTGCAGATCATCTGGCCAACAAACCCTTGGCAGTCAACCTCGATGGGGAGGCAAGGGGTCTTCCATCCCCTGCTACAGCATTCACCTGCCAACTCCTCATACTTGGCCCTCTTCCATTCAAATGCCATCTGGTTTTCCCAGGGCACAGCCAATTCCAGTAGAACCACCTGTCTTGAAAGACCTGCCTGTCGTGGCAATGGTTTCTAGATTTGAGCTGCCTTCCCAGATCAACCTTTAGCTGCCAGTCCTGAGCTGTTGCCTGAAGTCCCCTGGATGAGTTCCTGCTCCGTGGTGGCTTCTCTCCAGCCTTTACTAATGCGATTGAGCACTGTGCTGGCTGCTGATGCTTGCCGAGTGAGATACCTGTGTGGATGGTTCCTGCAGTGACCCTCAGCACCTGGTCGTGGCACCACCGATAATGTCCCTATTCCATGGATTTATGGCAGCAGCTTTATATGCGCTCCAGGTATACTCTTTTTTTTTTTTTTGGCATAGGAGGCATGCAGGGATGTCTTTCAGGCCACAAGGGAAGAGGTTAGTTGGACTGGGGAGGACATCGTAGGCTGATTGGATAGGGAACTGGATCTGGTGTGGCTCCACTTTCCATAACTCAGCCCAAAAAATCTTTTTATCCATTATACCTGTTTCCATTGAGTCCACACCCCTTGATGTTGCATCCCAACCATCCTGCTGATGCATCTTTCTTTTACCCCAGCTCGGATTTCTTTTTGGGCCAGTTGACACATGTCCTTTCCCCGGGCCTTGTCATATCCATTCGGTCTTCCCAGGGCACAGACAATTCCAGTAGAACCATCTGCCTTGATGATTTTGAAAAGATGACCATGTCAGGCCTAAGCGTGGTCGTGCCAGTGGTTTCTGGATTTGAGCTGCCTTCCCAGATCAACCTTTAGCTGCCAGTCCCGAGCTGTTGCCAAAAGTCCCCCTGCTAAATTCCTGCTCCACAGTGGTTTCTCTTTAGCTTTGACAAATGCGATCAAGCACTGTACTGGCTGCCGATGCTCGCTGTGAGAGATCCCTGTGCTGATGGTTTCCGCAATTACCCTTAGCACCTGGTTGTGGCTCCACCGATAACATTCCTCTCCTAGGACTTTAGGGTAGAGACTTAATATGTGCTCCCGGAATCCTCATTTTTGGCATCGCCATGGCCCCAGGAGAAGAGGTTGGTTGGACTGGGGAGTGGATCTGGTGTGGTTTTCCACAACTCAGCCCACGAGATGTTTCGGTCCATTACCTGTTCCCATCAAGTCCATGCCCCTTTGCATCCCCACCATACTGCTTATGTGTCTTTCTTTCACCATTGCTCGGATTTCTTCTTAGACCATTTGATGTGTGTCCTTTCCCCTGGCCTTGACATATCAAGGTTTATGGTTACGGCCAAGCCCTGCATGTCCTGACACCAGTACCCCCTTTGGCACACTGTGCCACAGCCGTGCTTCAGCCTGGTCAACTGCCTCCTGGGCCCTCTTCTTACCTGTCCTCACCCTCCAGGTGTGCAACTTTTTACCATTTTCATGAAGTATTGCTGTCCCTAAGTGCTAAAGACTTTTCCCAGGCTCTTGACTGGCTTCTCTGTGACTGATGGAATTTGGACTCCTCCCAGCAAGATATGGAACTTATCAGTTACATTCCCTTCCTCACCACAAGGGAATGGGACTTAGCTGTTTTAAAGTCCATTCGGGCCCAACTGATGAGGCCTTGGAGGATCCATCTGCAGCCTGGTATGGATGTTGTGGTCATTGACATATTGTCCATAAACGATCTGACAGGGGGCTGTCACACACCATTCCACCTCTGCTGACTTAACTAGCATAGTCATTGTTAAGGCAAACAAAATCATTGAGATTCCTTTTCTATTCCTTTCTCCAGCCTATGAATTGCAGATGTTATTGATCCAGAGGTGACTCTCAAACTAAAGCATTTGTAGTAGTTCAGAATGAGGTCCCTGATCTTATCTGAAAGATGATGTATTAATAGTGTATTCTTCACTGGAATATTTAGTCATATTAGGTTAACAGAAGGGGTGTTAATTTGGTGTTTGATAGACTGCTAAAATACTTCTCTGAACAATATCTGTAAATGCTTCCCTCTCAATAGCTGTATTTCCATGTCTTTAGGCTCCAAAGAATATGAAGTCAGTGCTGCAGGCTGGCTGGTTGTGCACTAACGCCATTGGGAACATTATTGTGTTGATTGTGGCAGAGATTGGAAAGCTACCAAAACAGGTGCTGCATATGAACCCATGTCCTAATACACACTACACATATTCAGCCAAGCTGTAGGAATATTCCCATACAGACTTAAATAATATTTCATTTTTGAGTGAAACATTCCTTTCATGACTCTCTTTTTTCTCACACAGTGGGCAGAGTATGTGCTGTTTGCATCACTGCTAGTGGCTGTGAGCATCATCTTCTCTTTCATGGCTTATTACTACACATACATTGACCCAGCGGAGATTGAAGACAAGATCAGGAAAGAACAAGGGCTTGAGCCAGAGAAGAAGGAGAAAAAGACACTAGAAATGGGAGAAAAGGATGAAGACAAGGAAAATGAGCAGGAGGTCAAGCAAACCAAGATATAAGATTTGTGAAGATTGTATTGTGTTTCATGCTAATAAGCTAATATATCCCCTTTAGTTCAGTATTTATTAAAATAGGTATGAAGGACTGTAAACAGAAATGCTGATGATGTTATTTGCATCCATAAGACCCCACTGAGGGAACAATCACATGTGGCATGAAAAATGTAATGTATAAAAATGTTCTGTTATAATATCTGGTTTGATATGGTTTATGATGTAGATAAACTCTGGTAAATGTTTTGTGTGTGAACAATTGCATCGTGTGTGATTTCTTTTTTTTTTTTTTAAAGCTTATAAACAATAGCCTAAAAACTATGAAACAATAGTCTTCAGCCTTCTCAGTGTAGATTTTCATGAATACAGGCTCGTTTCATACAAGTGCCCCAAAATATTGATACCTTTTTTTTGGGAAACTGTTATGGACATATTTGTATAAATTGGTTTAGCACTACAGAGTTGAGCTGTATTCTTTCCCTGCTAATTTTAGGTAAATATCTTTTTGTTTTCTGTCTTATAAAATATTCCATTAGTATGTTGGTGTGAGACATTGTTGAAAAGTGAATTGTGAGGAGTACTGAACTGTCCAAATTAATCAAACTGAATCAGATTAGGCCAAAAGAGTGATTCATTCACACAATCTGGCATTCTGATTCTAAATGGTGGATAGAAAACACACAATTTAACTGCTGAAAAATGATCAGCAAAAAAAATAAAAATATCAATCCTTGGGGAACTCGTCCCCTCAGTTTATAAACCGTGCTCACAAATTCTTAAACTGTTCCCTTGGTTTAACAAATTCTTCCCACGGATTAATAAACCGTACCAATGAATTTTCAATCCGTGAACTTTGATTTTGTAAAATGTACCTTTGGTTTTTGAATCCATAGCCATAAATTCATAATCCATGTGCACCCTTTTGCAATCCGTTCCTATGAGTTTGTAAACTGTACTCATGGATTCATTTCAGAAGAACAGCAAGATCCTAGGTAGCCTATGTGTTATCGAATCATTCTATATTGTTTTATTACATATTATGTGGAATAGGCCTATATCAAATTGTTTATGTGATTCTCTATCAATTGTAGTGGGTACAATGTGGAATACAACAGTTTAATAAGAAAGATGAGTGTCAGAATCTTGTGTTTATTTGTGATCATCTTTATTATTGTATAATAAACCTGGCATTATGTTATGACTGACATTTGACTAATTTGTTCCTCTTTTGTAAGTCGTTTTGGATAAAAGCTTCTTTTAAAATCATATGTAACCTAAATGTAATAATTTCAATAGTAATAATAATAATAATAATAATAATGTATAGGCTAAATAAATGAGTGCACTTAAGACAGTAAAATGTTTATCATAAAATAATTAATGAATGCTAATTTTTAAGTAACCTTTTACAGTTTTGGAAATGTGTCTGTGTAGGCCTACTATTTGGTGAAAATATTATATAATTTCATAACCAGTACATATTTGTTTTGTATTGCTTTTTACGTTCTCCTCTCAAAACTCTGCTTATTTATTTATTAATTTATTAGTCAATTCAGGAAATTTTCTATTTTAACAAATAAAGTTTACAATTGAACCTTTTCTCTTAATATTTTATTTTGGTGCGTTAAAGTACGATGATACGCACTCACAAAATAGTCTTCTTTTTAGCATTTATTTTACATTAGGCTAATCACTAATAGGATAAAACACAGGCGGCTGTGTTTTATCCTATTGGTGATTAATGTAAAATAAAGAAGACTATTTTGTGAGTGCGGATCAAGGTTTTATTTACTATGAAAAAAACCAAAGGTACAGTTTGCTAAATCCAAGTGCATGGATGGGAAATTTGTGGGTACGGTATATTAATTCAAGGGCACAGTTTGTTAAACCGAGGGACCAGTTTAAGAATTCATGAGTACGGTTTATAAACTAGGGGACAAATTGCAAAACCGTCGCCATGGATTGATTTTGGATTTGGATTGATTCTCCATAGCACACAACAGTGTTGTCTAAACGTGTTCCTGGACATCCACTGTCCTGCAGAATTTAGCTCCAACCCTAATTAAACACACCTGAAACAGCCAATCGAGGTCTTCAGACTCAGTAAGATCGCTCAGCCAAGTATGTTTGAGCTAATGGTAATATATCCCAGTTAGCACACGTATGTCTGCAAGATGTCTGTTAAAGATCACTTGATCTGGAAAGCATCTGCTGTGTACAAACATCTGGCAGACGTCTGTAAGATATCAGTTTTATATACATTGTAAATCATAAACATCTTAAAGACATCTGATAGGAAAAGTCCTATAGACGTATTGCAGGTGAGCAAACAAAATATACGTCTTGCAGATGTAAATGCAGATGTTAAATAGATGTCTCTGAGATGTACCTGTGCTATCAGGGATAAGGTAACTACATGGGGTAGGGTTAGGTTTAGGGGTAAATTCAGGGTTACTACCTAGTTATTACCTAGTAGCTGTAATTATTGTAATAAGTACATAGTATGTACATGAGGAATAGGACGGTAAAATAAAATGTTACCGAATTCACCATAAGGAAAATAAATGCGAACATCTCTTGACTCAGTTTCAGAACTTAGCTGTCTATAGGCAACATTTTAAAGCATTATGGGTGTAAGTGATGGGTCAGCAGTGTAACTACAGTATAAATGCAATTATAGAAATTATTTACGAATATAATTGCATGCAGGTAAATAATAAGCGCAATGTAAAACGTGTATGTACTGTCGGGTCTCGGGTCTGATCACCTGTATCTTTGCTGTTCTGTGTTTGTAGTCTTATATACATATTTTATTCAAATCATCAGAAGTTTGCAATATTTCATAATGCTTTAAAAGTTTGTAACTGACTTTGTGATTCATTTTAGAACTGGTCGGTTTGGTTCATGGCTTAGCACATTTACAAAGCAAAAGACTGTAACCTGTAAGGAGAAAATAAATGGGAAAATACCTCTGAAACTCCAGCTGTTGAGGAAATGTACAAACAGCCATCAGTTTTCTGGTAACTGGCTGAAGGTAAGTAGGGCTGAACCTGGTCGTGTCACCGCCCCAATACAATGACATATAATAAAGGGCCCCGATGGACTGACTAACACATAAATGTGAACGGCGTATTCGGGAAGCAGCAGCCATAGTCATGGCCACTAAAGGATCAAAGGTACTGTGTGTTTGTGTGTGAATGAGAGCTTTCTGGTTATTGATATTTGTTGACAACATGGTCCTGATGTATGACAAATAGGACATTTTTGAAAAGCAGATGCAAAAATTTGGTCACACTTTATTTTAAGGTCCAATTCTTGCTATTAACAAACCATTACCTATGACATTTGCCTCAATAAAATCCTAATTTGCTGCTTATGAATTTAGTAAGGTAGTTGTTAAGTTTAGGTATTGGGTAGGGTTAGGGATGTAGAATATGGTCATGCAGAATATGTGCTTTATAAGTACTAATAAACAACCAATATGTTAATAACAGCAACCAGTTAATAGTGAGAACTGGTCCCTATACTAAAGTGCTAGTAAAAACTTAAAATTAATTGTGTGATAAATTTGCATTGAAAATTTTCCATAAGTTAATTAATTTTATTTAAGTTTTTCCACTTTGAAAGTTTGTAATATCAATAATTTCAGTAATAATAAATTCAGTTGTCTGTAATTTATTATGTCAATGTCATTTGATATCTGATGGCCAAAGTGCTACTGTTACTGGAAAGGCTGTGAATGTGGTTATTGTAAATGATGTGTGAGTGAGAGATTAGATAAGCTGTAGGTATTGATTCATCTTATAGTGGTACAGTTAGAGGAAAGGTTCTAAACAAAGATACGTAAGCATATGCAAGACTGTATTAGGTTAGGTGTTATCAGATTTCAAGGTATGATTTGAGCCTCAAAAAAAAAATGCTTGAAAACTCAAGTAAAGGTGTTCCAGAATACAATAATGCCTTTGGAAATGCAGAACACACCTGCCATGTACCAGCACCTCATGAGAATTGCAAGCCTTGGATAACATTGTGACTATTCTGATTGATAAGATGAACATTTAGTTACTGCGGCAGTGTTTGAATTCCTCTCTCACATTAAAACTGTGTATAATTGGCTGAGTGCATTTCTTAATATCAAATAGACATCTGGGGTTTCTTCTTTCATTCAGTTTAAGACATACCAAAAGATTCTTCTTCAGGTGTATTGCCAGAGATGGGCATAAGGTGTAATGTAGATGAGAACATCTGTTCAAGTGAAACAGGCTAGCATTGCTATGTTTGCATAATGTTTGTTGTACACTATTTGAGTTCCTAAGGTTTAGTTATTTTGTTAGACTCACAGTTTACTCACAATGTATTTGTCTCTTGAAGAGCTCAGCATTCCTGAGTTTGCACATTTTCAAGCTAACCACAATACTTCTCATTTGTTTCACTATCTTTTATAGAATTTAACAAGTGACACAGAGAAGCTGTTCACCAAGCTTGAGAGGATTGGGAAAGGATCGTTTGGAGAGGTCTTTAAAGGCATTGACAATCGCACACAACAGATGGTTGCTATTAAGATAATTGACCTGGAGGAGGCTGAAAATGAGATAGAAGACATCCAACAGGAGATCACAGTCCTAAGCCAGTGCAACAGCCCTTTTATCACTAAATACTATGGCTCTTATCTGAAGGTAAGGCCATTGGACCACTTTCCTAAAGCAGTTCAGTTTGTGTCAGGCAGCTTGAGGTGATTTTTTAAGCTGCATTTAAGCTGTATGACTTTTGGGGATAGCATAGGGTGACCAGACGTGCCCGCTCAGCACAGGATTTCCAAATTGCCTAAAATGACCAGGTGTTGGTTGTTTACGCTGCGTCGATCCATCCTTGTACGACATCAAAGTATCGCGAGAGCTATAGAGAGTAGAGCCGACGCTCCATGCTTTCGATACTTTGCTGTCATACAATGATCGATCAGCACAGCGAAAAACAACCAACACCTGGTTAATTTAAGTAATTAAGAAATCCTGTGCTAAACTTGTCTGGTCACCCTAGGATAGCAGGACCCCAAACAGGGGTCCTTTTGTATGCTGATATTTTTTTGTTTGGGAGAAGTAAGCAATAAACAATGAGATGGACTTATACTTGGCCTAATCTTTCCTGAAGTGGTTTGAGTCTTAAAGGTGTCTTAGAAAACTTTTGCATTGGTCTGTTCATGATCAGATAGTAATCAAATCAGTAAACATAAGTTTCGGATTAAAATTGCTCTTGATAAGCTAATTTCAACATAAAATGGCTTGGGCTGTGCGAGTGTCCCGCATTAATGGTCCCACTGCTCGTAAATGCTTTTTGTGATCTGTGATCTGGTAGCCAACCCAGCTCCTGAAAGTCTACCACAGGGGTGCCCAAACTTGGTCCTGGAGGGCCCCAATTAGTCACACCTAAACCAGCTAATCAAGCTTGTACTGGGCATTCTTGAAACTTCCCAGGAGATGTGTTGGGACAAGTGGAGCTAAACTCTGCAGGACATCAGCCCTCCAGGACCGAGTTTGGGCACCCCTGGTCTACCATCTTGCAGAGTCTAACTTCCTAGTCAAACACCCGAAGCAGCTAATCAAGGTGTTCAGGATCACTTGAAAATAACAAGCAGGTGTGTTGGAACAGGGCTGGAAGTCTGCAGGACAGTAGGCCCAGTTCTCCAGGAACAGGGTGGGCTACCCCTGCTTTACAGCTACTCTGGACAGATGTGTTACCTTTCAATAAAATGGAATTTAGCTCTTGAAATTTAAATCACAAGTTTGGTACATGTTTTTTTTTTTTTGAGAAATTTACTGCTGCTCGCTAGACAACAGGACAATAGTGACCTGATAAAAGTCAGTTAAAACTGGAATTATATGACTCAACATTTCTTGCAGGAAGCAAAAATATGGATTGTCATGGAATATTTAGGAGGGGGCTCGGTTCTGGATTTGGTAAGAATTTTAATTTCCTTAACTTTATTGACCAATGCAGTCTATATTTTTATTATTACATATTTTTATTATATTACAACCTGGTATTGTCATAGAAGAGCTATTATATATATATATATATATATATAATAGGAACTAGAACAGGAACAAGCAACCCTGCTCTAGGAGGACTAAAAATCATTTAGGCCACTGCTGCTCAAACATGTCCTGGAGCATCAGTGTTACGAATAAGTCAACTGGATTCAGTATGCGAGTATGAAAACAGTTTATTGACAATAGTGGAAGAAACAAAGAAAAGAGAAGCGTGAAGTGCACGAAGCTCCAGATGGCACAGGGACGCTAAAGGGCAGCCGAGCCTCCGGGGAAGAAATCCAGGAACCGGAGCAAACAGGAGACAGGACCCAAGCGAAGGAAGCCGAAGGCAGAGCACTGGAACACAATCCTCACACAAGACGGAAAACAACGATCTGACAACACAGGACGGAAACACAGGCGTTAAATACAGAGCCTCAACAAGCAACAGCTGGCGTTCAATCAAGGTAGCGCTGCCACGCCCACACACACACCAGACACACACACACCACACAGAGAGAGCGAGACTGAGTCCGTGAACCCATGAACCGTGACAGTACCCCTCCTCCTAGGAGCGCCTCCTGGCGAGCCTACCCGTTGATTGTAATCATCAATAAGGGAGTGATCCAGGATGTCCCTAGCCGGAACCCAACTTCTCTCCTCCGGACCGTAACCTTCCCA
>JAHKKF010534783.1:0-10479 GCA_019740295.1 Labeo calbasu
ACTTTTAATTAAGACCCTAAAGAATCATATCAACTTGTGGAAAATGGGCATCCGATGACCCCTTTAAGGGAATTGAGCCTGTTTCACTCATAAAGGCCATGTTCACACAGCACAGGAGGAGAATTTCTGTATTCCTGTATTTAAGTCTTTAATATGGTTATGTTCACAAACGGTACGGTTATTTACAGGTGCGACAACCGCACTCTATAACTGAACTCACACCCGTACATTTTCAGGACTCAGAACTGCATTCTCGGAACACTCACGCTGTGTGAACAACTAGTTGTGTATTAATAAATGAATGAAACACATTTGATCTTGTTCACTCCATCTCGAATCGTGGTCACGGAAAGAGCTTGAGAAACAGCAAGGATTGTACAACATTCACATTACATGATTACAGGGTGACAGCGCACCACATTAATATTCATGTTTTGATAACTGCTGGCTCACTTCTAAAGTAAAACTAAGAATAAATTATCTTTGAGAGCAAGGGGGCCCCCTGGTGTTTCAGGCACCCTACGCAGCTTGTGTATTTTGCGTATAGGAAGGATAGGCTGTGAGTCATCTGAAAGTCAACAAAAATATCCAGTCTCCATCGGAGCCGCTCCCATCAATTTCTCAAATGCTCCGCTTTTCACCCAAATATAAATGCTGCTGTCGGTTAATGAAGGTTTGATGAATGAACTTGTGGCTCAGTTAGACTCTTGTCATGTCACAAAGTGATAAAATGTTCAGTTTTATGGACATCACCATCTTTGATATTACTTTTGTCACTTTTGATATGGTTACTGGTAAGGAATACAGGCTTGACTCCCATTGCACGTTCATACAGACAGTATTCGAGACACTTCTATAAGCTGGTGTGTGAACAGGACATTTCGAGACTCACACCTGTACTGTATGTAAACGCAGCTGTCAATCCCCAAAACTGACAGTGTGAACATAGCCAAAGTCGCTTACATTCGGGTAAGTGCTCAAGATCCGGAAACCAATCGAACTCAACCATCTTGAAGGGCATCTCAGTCAGAGATTGTCTTATTATTGGGAGATGAGAGGGTCTAGCTTACTTACTATTGGAGAAAGTAAAAAATGCCTGTGAATTTAACGTTAAAAGACTGCAAAAATGCTACAGTAAAATGGTTAAATAATTACCGGTAATTTCCCCTACTATATACAGTGAAAAACTGTATTGGACAATGGATTTTACGGTAGTATACCGTTTTTCAAAGTGAAAAAGAACATAAGATTTACAGTGAATAATCGTAAATTGAAATTCCCAGAATTCCCTGTGTTACATTTCAAATTTAATGATTTTGTTGTTGTTGTTGTTGAATTAACTATGTTTCTTCTTCTTTCTTATCAGTTTTGTACGATAGAGTTGTATGTTACATCTAATGTTGTTAAATAATGTTTAATGCATTATTTCAGTTTCATTTGTGTTAACATGATGGTATTTAGTGTTTGTGTAAATGACACTGTGCACCTTCTATATATAGATGTTAGTATTTAAAAGGTGCTTGTAATGGGCTTTGGTTCATCATATGACTTACTCATCACCATCTCCTTTTGGTGTTTATCAAGTGTATTACAAAGGTACAAAACAGATTTCAGAACTTCAATTTGTTGGTAAACATTACATCAGTTAATGAAATTATGGTATTTAAATGTACATTTAAGTTAAAACCTAAAACGTTGCTACCATATTTTTTACCACAGCTGCCATTTTTTTTACTGTAAATTTTACCGGGTTTTTTTATGATGTAACAGGCAACTAGGATCACATGTGCCTGACCACCCAGTCACATTACAGCCTTGACATCACTAAATTTCCGTCAAAAAGTGACATCTCTTTAAAAAATTCATTTCTTTCTGTGTAAACTCTAAAAAATGGTTTAATCCAAAAGTATTACTTAGTGTAAAACTCGCTGAAGATTACCTGATAGGCTGTTGATTTATTAAATGATAAACTGTTTCCTTTAAAAGCTGTTTATTCAGTGTAGTGAAGCCTCTCTTCCTTTGATATACATTTAACATAAACATCCTCTGGTCTCCTTCCCTGTGCCATTTTTTTTTTGGCTAAAGGTTGCAGGCTTGCCTTCTAGTGGACTTGTCTCTGTTCTCAAATTACACCGTGAGGCGGCGAGGAAGAAGAAGTGAGCAAGCTTCCTGAAGGGTCATAAACAAGGGTACACATTTTTTTCTCCTTTAAGCACTACATTCAGTGATGATGAAAGTGATAACTTTTGGTTCAACTGGAGTCAATTTAGTAACAGCTCCAACTGATTCATTAAAGTTTTGATTCACTAAGAAGAACCAGCACATAAGAGTCATTCATTTGGCAACAGGACAACAGTTGTGTCTGATTCACTCACTAGACTTGTCTCATAAGAGTCATTTGTTCGGAAATCTGAATAAAGGGCATATTGTTTATCTCCCAAATAATGATAATTTAAAGGCTCTGGCTTGGCCATGCCCACGTATTGTAAGGGACCTAAGTTAGAGTTGCGTTTATAGGTATCCAAAGAGCCAAGTAACAGGCTTTGGTTCATTTCGAGTAGTACATGAGCTGTGTTGCAGTTGCTGTTCAAAAATTCAGTGTTTGTTTTTGATTCACTGGCTTATAAGAGTGATTTGCGGGAATAGGAATTGAGAGAGCTCCGGTGAGAACGTAAAAAAAAAAGAAAAAGTGCATGTGTTATTGGTCATTGAAAGTTTTAATTAAATACACAATCACAAAGAAAAGACAGGAAGAAAAACAAACATCAGTACTTCTACAATGACATAACATAAGAATCAACTTTAAAGCATGTTTTAGTAACATAAATTTACACTAGAAATGAGCCAGAGAGATTAAACAGGCTGAATCATTCAAAGAAAATGCAAATTTGTTTAAAATTATTCTTATGTCATTATACAATGTTATTTTAGGAAAGCCCTCTATCTCATTCCTGGTATCCAATTATTATGTCTCGAACAGTTATGGATTTTGTTGGTGTTTAGAGCTGACAACGATGAGAGTGATATACAACACCATGATGACAATGCCAATTCCAAGAGCAGTATGGTTAAGAGTGAGTGCCATTTTGGAGTTGGTCTCTGCCAGCTGTTGTTGTCCAGACATGTTGGCATTTCGAGTCTGTGAACATAAATATGAAACATAATGTCAGGTATACCACTTCTGTTTTTCAGCAAGTGTGCTTTGTAGTGTTTACAAAGTCATAGTACAGCTTTTCACATGGTTCTTCATGAGTCAATCAATGTTTCAACACAGGCCAGAGGTGCTATTTCAAAATATTACACCAGCTTTCATGTTTCCATGTGACCTCTTACGCAATAATAAAAACACAGGGCAAAAGCCAAAGTTAGATTTGCATGTACATGTTACATACTGAAAAGGTT
Organism: Labeo calbasu; assembly: GCA_019740295.1. Classification (NCBI taxonomy): domain Eukaryota; kingdom Metazoa; phylum Chordata; class Actinopteri; order Cypriniformes; family Cyprinidae; genus Labeo; species Labeo calbasu. Next base: position 3,403 of record JAHKKF010534783.1, read on the forward strand.
TCATTTCCTTTATCTGAACCATCACCTATTGCATTTCCTTTTTCTAGGCCATCAAACTCATTTGGTCTCTTTAATACTCTTTTAGGAAACTATAGAATGTTGCAGAACAACAAAAATGACCTTCAGTAATTTCACATAAAGAAAGTTTACAGATGTGCACAAAGTGGTGGTGAAATTGGGACGCTCTGTACTGCCACACCACTTTCTTAATAACAAAACGTCACACCATTTACAGAAACAAAAGATGTTTGTTAAAATGGAGACAAGCATCCGCTTAGTAAATGATATAAATTTAGAAACTCGAACCATATTCATCCAAGCATGTTAGTTATGAGGAAGTTACATGAAGTTACTTTCGTTTTGAAAGCTCACACTTCAGTCATATGATCAGAACTCTTATGCTTTACATTCTTTTGTTTCAAACATATTTAAATAATAAAACGTGTTATTGTGAATTGTCAACTATAATCTAGTCCATTCAGCCTTTGAAGGTTGAGTTTGAATAAATAATGATGACATTATTGTTTTAGGTTGAACTTTGTTTTGCTCTGTAAACATTTACAAAACAAAAACAATTAGGATTTAATTGAAAAAGATTAAACTAGTGAAATATTGCATTTAATGATTAGACAAGGTTAGTGTGTCATTATATGACACAAATAAACAGTTTAAAATGGGTTAAGGAATAAGCAAATGCTTACATTCAGAGAGAAAACCAGTGCAGCGATGCCCAGAGGTAAGCAGCAGCACAGCATGGTAAAAATGGAGTAGCCCAGGTAATCTGGCAGTGGATACACCAGTGGAACGGCAGTCACGTAAACTGCAGGCTGCACGGTGACCGCAGGATATCCTGGATACGGTCCTTGGCCGTATGGCCCTGAAGCTCCATATTGCTGGGGTTGATAGCCAGAAGTGCTCGGGAAGTTCCCTGGAGGAGGGTGGCTAAGATGGTCCTGGTATGGTGGCGGCCCAGGCTGCAACAGCTTGGCTTTCTCTGATGTATCCCAGCCTTCTTGGGGCTCCATTGTTCTGTTTGGTACTGTAAACTTGTACTGTCTTTTCTTCTTAGTACTTTACAGAAATGGCACACCTTTGTTGACTCTGGCTAAGAAGAAACAAGTTTTTCCGGTCACGAACTTTGGCTTTTTACAATCACGTGGAGATTTATTGAAGTTGAACAGGACGTATTGCACAGTAGGTGGAGCGATGATGTTTCAGGAAGTAACAGCAGGCATGACAGATTCAGCTCACATTAATATTTAAATAGAACTGCAGGTGGCACTCTGCAGAATTTATCTGGTTAATAAAGATGAAAGTCTTGCTCGACAGGTCATTGTGGCTTTCTGGACACTTGATTATTTGTTATAAATCCATCTGAATTTGACACACAACACAAACGCCATTATATGTGAACAAAGACTCCAGATTTAATGGCTCTATGTAAACTGAAGTCTAGCATTTCAATCCACACAGCACCACCACTATTTCCATAAAGTTACTAAAGCTAGACATATTGCATTGTGGTTACAGCTATTCTTAATCTGGACTTGCATTTCCAAAAAGAGAAGTGGGATGCTCCACATACCATGTGAAAGCAGTATCATTGCCAAAGTTAACGATCAAACAATTTCTGACCCCTTGATTTCCTCAAAAACCCTCCAGGTTCAACCTATAACCAAGGATGGGCTGAGTGTACACTTATTATTCTGAAGTACTCTCATTCTTCATTCTATTAATGCACAGTTTGTTTGTTCCAGGGCTTTGTAAAGGTCAAAAACAAAGTCTGTTTCTGTTTAAAGGGGTCATCGGATGCCCATTTTCCACAAGTTGGTATGATTCTTTAGGGTCTTAATGAAAAGTCTATAATATACTTTGGTTAAAAATTCTCAGTGGTTGTGTAAAACAACACCCTTTTTACCTCGTCAAAATCAGCTCTGCAAAAATCATCCCATTCTGGTCGAGGCTGCTTTAAATGCAAATGAGCTCTGCTCGCCCCGCCCCCTCTTCTCTCTGTGGGAGTGAGGAGCATGTCTAGCCGCATTTAGCCATGTTTAGCCGCTAAAGATTTATAAAAAAAACCCTTATACTCACTTCTGCTGTAAGTGAAGCTGGATCAGACGGATATATGTAGATCGGGAGGCGTATTCTCTTCACAAACAAACATGATCCACTGCATCTTCAGCAGCTCAGATGTTGGGAGCAAATGACGATCACTACGTTCATTATTACATCCAGCAACACAACACCTCAATCACTCAATTCTTGGCTTAGCATTCGATCTTAGCATTCGATGACCCCTTTAAACTTTTTTATTATTCACAAAATCTCTGGTCAAACATAAATCTTTGATACTTAGCCTACATTTATTTAATGCAACATAAAATTTCATAATATATTTAATTAGTCAACTTTAATGCTAATTATTGTAATTTAAAAAGACTGAATAATAGCATTTTACTAGCACAAACTGTTTTATGCAATGATAAAAATTTGCAAACAGAACAAAAAAAAAAAAAAAAATCTCACAATAATATAGTGTAACGGGACTCTTGAGAAGCGTGATAGATCCAGATGCAAGCTTTATTTAACACAACATTGTCAAGACAGGCAGGGTCGATATCCAAACAAACAGTGTTAACCAGGGCAAAACAAGCATAATCCAGAAAACAGGCAGAACGCCAAATTCCAGAGAGCAGTCCAAAAGTGACAAATAAACAAGGCAATGGAACAAGGCAAAAACTATGGCAATGACGCTAGACAAAACTATGGCTATGAAACAAAACCATGGAAATAAGAAATCAAGGCAATGAAAACAGCGAAAACGCTTAGTAGAGTCCACACAGGCAAAACAATACTTCGCAGTGGCTGTTTGSCATGGCCTGCCTTATATGGCTGCCAAACAGGAAGTAACCATAGAAGCAGCAGAGGGAGCGGTAACAGTCAGTCAATGGGTGAGGGCTCCCTCTGCTGGCGTGGCGTTACATATAGTCAACATTATGAAAGCATTACATGTGAGAGTACAACACCAAATATGCTTATTAGATTTTTCAATAATTTTGAATGGAATTTACAGTGGGAATGATGACAAACACAAGCAGGGGGAAGCCCACCACAAAGGAAACATGGTTCAGGATGAGTGCAATTTGAGAGTTTCTTGCTGCTTTTCTCCACTGTCCAGTAGCATTAGCAATGCGAGTCTGTGTAAGTAAATATAAAATCACAAATGTCAACCACTGGTTGAGTGTACATGCAGAAAAACATGTTAACGGAAAAGACTTTGAACCACAAACCACAATTTGCTGTGAGCAAGAGTGCTAATACAGACTTTTTAGCATCACCCAAGATTATTTACATCGGTTTTTATCACATTTTACGATTGAAAAATGGTCAAGGGGGACCAATGCTGACTGCATTACAAAAATACGTTTTTTAAACATAAGCATGTAGAAATGCCTCTTTACTTCTGAGCAGAGACTCATATATGGTCTCATATTCTAGAGAATGCCATATGTTCTGAAGACTACAGTAAGTCAGCAAATGCTGGTTTGAGGCCAACTTTAAAAAAAAACGCCTTCAGCATTGTGGTTTTCCATGCTGCACTGGAGGACTTTCCGAAGCATGCACCCGACCTGATGTATGACGAGAAACATGAAAAGGTAGGTTTTTGTGGATTATAATTAATTCAGGCTGAAGATCTGCTTGCTTGTATTTGACCTACATGGCGACCACAACTCTTTGGATCTCCATTGCGTAACATCACAGCTAGTACAGCACCAATGCAAGTAAAAGGACATGTTCTCAGAAAGGATGAAAATTAAAATTTCGCCTATTACATAATGTTTATTTAATAATTTTAAAATAATTAAAAAATATATTTAATTGTATGAACAAAACACTTGAACTCTTTAAATCAAGGTGAACTCCTTAAAAACTTAATTCAGCAAGAATGCAATTTTCCTTAAAGCAATAAAAAAAAGTGACAGTTTTGACATTTGTAGCATTAAAATTGTCAAAAGATTTCCATAAAAGCAATTATTTTGAACCTTCTATTCATCAAAGAATCCACCAAAAAGGTGTCCACAAAAATATTAAGCAACTCAACTGTTTTAAACATTGATAATAATAAGAAATCGTTTTAATGAATGCTTAAAAAAAACTTACCGACCCCAAACATTTGAACCTACTTCCCCATAAACATATTTGCAATAATATGCACAACCTTCCTGCTAAAGAAGAAATGGCTTCTGTGCAAAGGGAAGAAAAATACAACCAAAGGTAAATAAATGAATACTTACAGCTCTAGAAAAATACAAAGCGACAGATCCCAGACAGCAGAGACAAACTGTAAATTTGGAGTAGCACATGTAATCCGGCACAGGCTCAGCTGGTGGCTCATGGCTCATGCACTCAGAGGGTTGAACAATGACCACAGGCTGGACACTACCAAGTTGGACTGCATGAGGATTTCTATCATTACTGTTCTGATGATGTAATTCCTGGTTCCTGCCTGATCACCTCCACCCTTCTTTTTAAGATACGTTCTCTTGTTTTTCAAATGAAAAATTTTGAGTATTTTCTCAGTACTTTGGCCTTTTATGGTGAACGATGTGATGTGTTCACACTGGGTGTGGTAAAGGAGAACCAAAGTGGGCTAGTTTTTACTTTACTCGCACAGTACTCTCCAGACAGCACAAACTTTTGGGTCAGATGTGGCAGTTAGCTGGCATGCCATGGCTGATCACATTCAGGCCAAACTTTCACTTCCACAAACTTTCATGCTTTGCCATGGCTTTAGAATTGGAGGGAATTTTTTTCTGGATGACTGTTTATATTAAGTTGAGAATACATATGACCTAGATGACAGCATGCAGCTGAGACATAACATACTGTGGAATATGTTAACCTATGATTAGCATTTGGTTTTTACTTGGAAAAATACATGTAACCTGCTAGAGTCATGTGCTGCAGGTTGATGGCAGCCCACGTTTCAGCCTATTCAACAACGCTATTGGTTGTTTTTTGTTTCCGAAATCCTGTTGGTGAATTACTGAAAATGTGACTGGCAGCTATTTACGTGCAGCAGGAGGAAGCAGGAAGCAGGAAAAAAAAAAAAACTTAATAAATAGGGATAAATAGTAGACATCATGTTCTGGAGAGGGATGCAATTGCATGGTGCCTAAACACTACTGCTAACAACTTGGGGCATGAGGGTTGAGTTTTTACCATTAATGTAACACATAATATACCAGTGACTTAAAGGGGTCATCAGATGCCCATTTTCCACAAGTTGATATCATTCTTTAGGGTCTTAATGAAAAGTCTATAATATACTTTGGTTAAAAATTTTCAATGGTTGTGTAACACCCTTTTTACCTTGTCAAAATGAGCTCTGCAAAAATCATCCCATTCTGAGGGATTGTTCCTTTAAATGCAACTGATCTCTGCCTGCCCCGCCCCACTCTTCTCTCTGTGGAGTGACCAGCTGTGTGCTCTAAGAGATTGTTTACTTTAGCCACATTTAGCGCGTTTAGCCATGAAACTTGCTAACTAGCACGTTATTAGGAAAGGTAATTGCAGAGATTCATAAAAAAAAACCTTATACTTACTTCTGCTGTAGGTGAAGCTGGATCATGAATGATTTGCGCAAACATAGACACATTTATGTAGATCAGGACGCGCATTCCCTTCACAAACAAATGTAATCCATGCATCTTCAGCAGCTCAGATGTCGGGAGTAAATGACGACCACTATGTTCATTATTACACCCAGCAACAGAACACCTCAATCGCTCAATCGGAGATATTCTTGTCTAACTTACATCCCTGCTCCAGCATCGAAACAATGGAGGTCGGACTGCTGCTGATCTGAGGTAAGACACTCATGTCAATCAACTATTGTGGGAGCGGCCTCTCACACCGACAGGCATCTGAGAATGGCTCGATTTGAAAACGAGGATATAATTTTTACGGATTAATTAAAAACCACTGCATGGATTTTTAACATTATAGGGCAGATTTGTACATACACTGCCAACACACATTAATGTTCAAACAACATGTACAAGTGAAGTTTGCATCTGATGACCCCTTTAAAGTGCATGTTGAATAAGGGTTGAATAATTATGACAGCTGTTTTACTAATAAATGTTATATCTCAAAAAATATTTCACTATATATTAACGTTATCACTTTTAATATGCTATTATAACTGATAAAAATAATACTGAACTTTAGAATGGCTTGTTTGTTTAAAATGGCTTGTTTGTTTGTTTTTTAAAACCAAAGCAATATTTTAAATAATTAAACATTCATTAACATCATTAGTATGTTTACATTCATGAATTCAGCAGATGCTGTTTATTTTTTTAAGGCAAAGAGAGACAAGTGTTTTAGCACATATTGACTTTGCTTTAACTTCTACAGCTTTACAGCTTGCGCCACCTGGAGGAATCAACATGTAACTTGATGTGTTCAGGAAAATAAAATCTTAACGACACAGAGTGGGATGATTTCATGATTCCTGAGCATGTTTTAGACTTCATTAACAATAGGCTACTTAGTAAAAAGATGCTATTAAACACATTTAAAATATACTATCTTTATGTTGTTTCAACATTGATTTGAAGACTCAATGTAAATTTATGGCATTTTATACATTTAATAATTGCATATTATTATTTGTTATTAATTACAGAAAAAATGCCTGATTAATTAGTCAATTTTTTAAAATCAGTTGACAGCACTAGTAGAAATGCTTTTATCAGTGGAGCATGGTAGTCTTGTTCATGAATGAATACAGACAGGAGAGCACATGGCAAACAAACCCAAGACAAACCATGTACATAAACAAGGACACAGGAGACCTCTGGTGGCCATCTAGGAAACACAGATGATGACAGTGGCAGAATCGGTTTAAATTGTCAGTTGGTATACTGGAAAGTATATTGTTCCTCAGGAAGTGATAAAAGCATAAGCTAAGTGAATAATGTGAATGTAGAAGAATAGATAGAGGAACAGGAACTGTTGTCTGTTTGAGATTAAGTCATAAAAGGTCATACCGAGGTAACTCTTAATATT
>JAHKKF010534785.1:0-40466 GCA_019740295.1 Labeo calbasu
GCTCACTAGCTCACAGATTTAGACAGATTTGTGAACAAAATTTGAGAGAAATAGGCTTTTTGTGTACATAGAAAAAATAAAAAATAATATATATATATATATATATATATATATATATATATATGTATGTATACACACACACACACAATAAGATTAAGCACTCCTACTGTAAATTTTTCAGCTTGATCTTAAAATATTATTCCATTATTCAACAGAGCTTGCCAGATTTTGGAAAACATGACAGAAATCATCCAGTATCTAATTTTATCTGTATCAAAGCATACATTTTGTGATACTTTGGAACAAAGTGTTAGATATGCTATTTAGATAATGGTTCTGTGAAGCTTTATAAAGATGCCCCAGATGATATTGTGGTAACTTTGAACACAGGTGCTAAAAAAAGCTTGAAAATCTGCCACCTAGCCAGACTCACAGCAATCAGTATAATGGGAGTGTGTTTGTTGGGATGGAGGTGGGGTTCATCCTCTCAGCTTTTGGAGGACTTGTTTTGTAAAATCATTCCTACACCTCAGTGTTATCCTATGTGGCTCTCTGTGTCACTTATTTTGTTCGGGTCTCTTATTTGGCTTCTGGCTGATTTTCTGGGTATGTAAGTGGGAGCAGTTCCCTGCAGAATAAAGTGGCCGATTGAAGACTAAAGTTCTGACAGTTTCTTGGATGGAGCAACAGTAACAGTTTTAGCCAATTATTTGGTCTCAGGGGTCCGTACAGCAGAGTCTGCTGCTTTAACTGTCTTTGCTAATTTACTGCTTTGATGAATGTGAACTTAGAGCAGATGTTTCACTCTATTTTCAACCCATTAAAGGGAAAGTTTTGCACCCTCTAGTCCTCTATGACTCTTTATGTGGAACACAAAATGTCTCTGGTTGCTTTTTTCAATGTAATAAAAGTGAAGAAAGACTAAGACGGTCAAGCCCAAAATGACAAAAACTATCATAAAATGGATTGTAGCACATGAGTCGTGTGGATCACTTATGATTTTTAATAGAGCTTTTTTGCTGCATTTACTGTAATTACATGGAAAAGAGCAACTAGTACATTGTTAAGATTTCCTCTTTTTGTGTGTTGCTAAAAAGAGAAAGCCATACTGGTTGAGATAGTGTTCTAATCATGATTTTAAAAACTGCATCTGTGGTTGGATGCCTTAATTAGTTCTGCAGGCACTGTGGAAAATTGATTGATCTGAAATAACAGGTTTAATCTTCTGTCGCCTGCACAGTAAATTAGACGGCTCTGTGGAATACTCCATTCTAATTGGCTAAAACTTAAATTGAGCAATATATTTGAATTTTGACACCCTTTTTTTCACCCTTAGTAAATGGATGTTTACAGGCCAGTGTTAATACCAATGTGAAGGCCGAAGAGAATAATTATAAAGATAACTATAATGATAACTATATTAGAGTCTACACCAATGGACGCTAACTTTGTGGCACCAATGTGCCACTTTAAATGCTTAAATTCTAGTGATATACACTCACCAACCATTTTGTAAGGTACACCTTATTATTATGGGGTTGGACCCCCTTTTGCCTTCAGAATTTGTTGTGGCATAGATTCAACATGATGCTGGAAACATTCATCAGAGATTTTCAACCATATTGACGTGATACCATGTTACCAGTTGCTGCAGATTTGTTGGCTGCAATACATGATGAAATTCTCCAACACATTCCAAAGACGCCCTGCTGGATTGAGATCTAGTGACTGTGGAGGCCATGGAGTATAGTGAACTCTTTGACATGTTCAAGAAACAGTTTGAGATGATTTGAGCGTTGTGATGTGGCATGTTATCCTCCTAGAAGTAGCTATCACAAAATGGGTGCATTGCGGTCATAAAAGCATAAAGACACTGTGGTCTTAAAATCGATACAGAATGGCAGAATGGTTCCATGCTTTCATGTTGTTTACGGCAGTGCTTTCTTGTTGGTTATGCCACGCGGTGTGGTCCTCTGCTGGTGTACCAGCTTCAGGGTTTGACATGTTGTGTATTCTGAGATAGGTCTGCTCTTCTGCATACCTCGGTTGTAACAGCTTAAACCAGTCTGGCCATTCTCCTCTGACTCCTCTGCGTTTTTGCCCACAGAAGTGCTGCTCACTGAGTATTTTTTCTTTTTCAGACCATTCTTTGAAAACCCTAGAGATGGTAGTAAGTGAAAATCCCAGTAGATTAGCAGTTTCTGAAATACTCAGAGCAGCCCGTCTCTTATCTCCAGCCGACACTAACAACCATGCCACATTCAAAGTCACATAAATAACCTTTCTTCCCCAGTCTGATACTTGGTTTGAGCTTCAGCAGATCGTCTTGACCACGTCTGCATGCCTAAAATGCATTGAGTTGCTATGATTGGCTGATTAGATAGTGTAACTAATCTGTAAAAGGCTGTAAAATTGCTCTAATAAAAACCTAACATAAACACGTTTACATATAGTCCACAAGAGAAAGCAATAGGTGAATTTATAAAAAATAACCCCGTTTAAATGTTTACATACGTTTGATTCTTAATACTGTGTTGTTACCTGGATGAACCGCAGCTGGGTTTTTTTGGTGACAGTTGTTCATGAGTCCCTGAACTCCCTGCTGTTCTTCAGAAAAATCCTTCAGGTCCCACAATTTTTTTTTGTTTTTCCAGCATCTTTTGCATATTTGAACCCTTTTCAGCAATGACTGTATGATTTTGAGATCCATCTTTTCACACTGAGGAGAACTGAGGGACTCATATGCAACTATTACAAAACGTTCAAATACTCACTGATGCTCCAGAAGGAAAAACGATGCATTAAGAGCCAGGGGTGTAAACTTTTGAGCAGAATGGCTTTTATCAGTATGACTTTTATCTACTTAACTTTTTGCATTTATAAGTTATAGAGCTAGAACATAACACTGATAATATCAGCGAAGCACTTACTGTACTTCTGAGCCTTTACTGGAATAAAGTGAGTATGTTTATAAAGACTGATTGAGTAAAACATTCAGTAATGAGGAAGAGTATAATCAGTAATTGAGGTAGTGCTCTAATATCAGTGACCTTAACTATATAGTTAGATCATAAAGACATTAAGTATAGGATAAAAGGTTTTTGAATTACACAGCAGTCTTTTGGGGTTATTCAGGGTTATGGGCTCATGCCTTTAGATGCTTAATATACTTTTCTACCAGTAAAAAGGATCAGCTACACTGTATTGTTTGTGTCAGTGAGATGGTGCAACAACGTAATGAACCCATCACAGCCCCATGGTTGTACGGCTGAAATACTGCATTGCTCCCCACACAGAGGGAATATTTAATGCAGTCCATTCACAGAGAATATTTACCACATAAATTCAGAGAGAATACGCAGTTCATACTGTATGACATAGATGTTCACTCAGCCTTTTCCTTCTGGAATGCACATTTCCCCTGCTTAGTCTAAGATTTTCTTTTGCCATTTTCTTTTGTTTTACAATTGTTCCTATTTGACAATTGTACACACCAATATGTGGTGCATTAAAGGCATATCCCCATCAATTTCTGATCGAGTTGTTTGTGATAATGCAGTCATGCTAACCTTCATGTGGTCCACATCACCATCATCCATTGTTGTGTCGACAAAATGGCCACACAGAGCAACCCTTGGGCTATGAAATCTCCATCCTCCTGTGATTTGCATCCAGACTGTGGAACCTGTTCAGCGCTTAAAGCTTTCAAATGGCACTTTAAATGTCACACGCTAAACACATTGTGAAAATTCAGTGTGTCACAGCACAATGACACGCATTTGACAAAGCTGTCTGTCAAATGTTCCTTAACAGTGCTTTTCAGAAGGACTGTGGTCAACCCAGACTTTTCCAGCATGTTTTTGCATGCTTGTAATTTGCATGTCTTTTATTGAAAACTCTCTCCCCTTTTGTGTCGTCCATGTCTGCTCTGTCCAGGTACACAGAAGAGTACAGTATGGATTCAACCAATGCACAGTAAGTCAGAGCGGAAGCGTGGTACATTCTAGCCTTCCGTGGCGAGTTAAATCGGTCTTATTGGGTGTCGTCACCTCTGTTTAGACTGGAGAGTCGTGACTCATTTACATTTAGCAGACCCTCTTTTTCTGAGTCATCTATTTAGCCCCACAAATTAGACTGTGATGAAGGCAGAAAAGCCTACTGTAATCATATTTGATACATGGATTTCTAAGACCTCTATATTATCAACACTATCAAAACTTTGATGAAAAGCCTGTTGTACATAATCTTCTGCATGCTTTCTGTTATGTGATGCGTAGTTTATGCTTTTTAGCAAGTAAAAGGCCTTAGGGCCACATTTGCTAAACAGGACAAATTAGTTTGAGATCGCAATCGTGCCATTAAAGTGCCAATGGGAGTGTAAAGTTCTGCGGCTGATCTACTGACAGTGCGCTAATTAAAGAAAACAGACGCAGCTGGCTCATTTCCATAATAGCAATCGCAAACAACAGCAGCGCAAAGTAGAATCACAAAAAAAACAGAGAGAATGATGATCAGGTGTGGGTAATCTACTAACACCGCAGCTGCAGTATGAGGTAATACATGGCTGGGCAATTTCGGTCCTGAAGGGCCACTGTTCTGCAAAGTTTAGCTCCAACTCTAATCAAGCGAGCCATTTTGTTGCATGTTTCTTTAAATGCTAATTAACTCTGCTCACCCCTCCCCTCTCTTCCTTGGGATGACGAGCAGACTATAAACTTTAGCCGCGGAACTTGCTAACTAGCACATTATTAGGAAAGGAAATTTGCAAAGATTCATAAAAAAAACGTATACTCATTTCTTCTGTAGGTGAAGCTGGATAATGAATGATTCGCACAAACATAGACGCATTTATATACATTCTCTTTAAAAAACGAAAGTAACGTTATATCCTCTATACTCAGCGGCTCAGATGCCTGGAGTAAATGACGACTGCTATGTTCATGATTACATCCAACAACAGTACATTGATTTACTACCTTATTAAATCACCTTGCATAATTCTAGGGCTGCCCTCGACTAAAGATTTTTCTGGTCGATTAGTAGTCATTTTATGCATTAGTCGACTAATTGCATGTTTATTAATAAACCTTATAAATCATAATAATGAGCCTTTAATTGCCTACATAGCCTAATAAGCGCTCAAGCGTATGCAAACAAGCTTACCACAGCACACCGCCAGATATAATAAATATGAATGTGTCTGGAAAAACAGCAAGTAGACTGCATTAACTTTTTAATAATTTATTAAAAAACTAGTGCTTTCTTTGTTTTTGGCTTAAAGGAGAAGTCCTCTTCCAGAACTAAAATTTACAGATAATTTACTCACCCCTTGTCATCCAAGATGTTTATGCCTTTCTTAGTTCAGTTGATAAGAAATTTTGTTACTTGAGGAAAACATTTCCAAATTTTTCTCCATATAGTGGGCTCCAGTGGTGCCCCCAAGTTTGAACTTCCAAAATGCAGTTTAAATGCAGCTTCAAATGGCTCTAAACGATCCCAGCCGAGGAAAAAAGGTCTTATCTAGTGAAACGATCGTCATTTTTTAAAACAAATTGACAATTTAGAGCCATTTAAAGCTGCATTTAAACTGCATTTTGAAAGTTTAAACTTGGGGGCACCATTGAAGTCCACTATATGGAGAAAAATTCAGGAATGTTTTCCTCAAGAAACATAATTTCTTATCATCTGAAGAAAGACATGAACATCTTGGATGACAAGGGGGTGAGTAAATTATCGTCATCTCTGCAGTAGTGATACGCCTGTATGCGTGTTTCATACAAATTACATAATCTGAGAATATTTGTTTTCCATTTTAATTGGTTCATTTAATAGTAGACATTTCACTCTCTATAGATATATTTTTCATGTCTGTAACAGAGTTTCGAAGTGACTCGTTCAAATTCACAGAGACCAAGACGGCAGAAAGCACATCCGGTTTGCTTGAAGTCACTGCGTGACTTCGACACTCCCTGTGGATTTTTTTTTTTCCCTCCAACTAAGCGACTAATAAAATTTTGCCTATTCTCCAAGCCTATTCTTGTCAAAATACAAAAGGTCAACAAAGCATACACGACATCCAACATGATTTGTGTGGGTGTGTGTATGTGTGTGTAAGTGGTGTAACTGGGTGTCGAGGTTGGAAGTATATAAACAAAGGAACATGTAGAAAGGTGAAACATACATAACAATAATAGAAAACAATAATAATAATGATGATGACAATAATAAAAATAATAATAATAATAATGGTGATAACAATAGTATTAATCGTAACAAAAATTGGAGGATGGAGGGTGTGGATAGTAATCATAATAGAAATAGTAGAAGCCATAATGATAATAAACTCACTGTAAATGAGTGGGTAGTTGGAGGGTGAGGAAGATGACAAATGGCAGTAATAGTAATAATAATAATAATAATAGTAGCAATAATAACATTTAAAATAAACTCATTGTTCTAAACACATAATTCTAAATACATTGCCTTCAGATTGAGGTACAACTGGTATTTATGTGCATTTTATGTAACTATTTTGCTATACTGTTATATTTATCTAATCTTATTTTCTGGCTATATACAGTAAATGTCAGCAACAGGACTGAATTGCATAATTGTGGTCTTTTTAATCCTCTTTGAGTGTTGACCTCCATATTCTCCTTTGAGCCATAAATGCCTGATGTATCGAATATGATTCTCAGCAAAGGCATGTATGCAAGAGGGGTGACTTGTTTGAGAGGTTGATTCCACCATTTGAGTTTAAGGATTTGCTGCCATGGTGAAACAAGTGTTTGGCGGATGTTGTGTGAGTGCTTGCCTCGATTGTGGTTAGTATGCAGGCTGCATACATCATATTATCTAGTTTTACTTCCTGTTTCAAATGCCTTTCTGACTGAAGATAATTTAAATGTGGTTGTTGTTTTTGGTGCCATTGCAAGTTTGGTTGCTGTATGTGGACATGTTGAAATTTCTGTAGTGAGTTGTGAGTTGCTCTTTGACCCATAAAGAGAAAGAGGTTTAAACGAGGGCACAGGTGCTCTTATAAAATGCATTTGTTACACAACACATCTCCAGCCTCTGAAAGTCATGCCACTCTTCGAGCAATGACTCATGACTCACTCTTTGTCAGTAAAATCTTTGAGTCCAGAGCAAAATGAGTGTGGTATTTCTTTTAGTGATGGAGTTTCTTTTGACATTTAAGCTGCACAAATGGAATTAATACATGCATATGTAAGTAACTGTATGCAGTGCTGTGTGGATATACAGTATCTACAGTTGAAGTCAAAAGTTTACATATACCTCCAGAATCTGCTAAATGTTTATTATTTTACCAAAATAAGAGGGATCATACAAAATGCATGTTATTTTTTATTTAGTACTGACCTATGATATTTCACATAAAAGACATACATATAGTCCACAAGAGAAAATAATAGCTGAATTTATAAAAATGACCCTGTTCAAAAGTTTACATACACTTGATTCTTAATACTGTGATGTTACCTGAATGAAAACTTGTGGCTTCAACTGTACATACTGTGTCATACACAATTTACAGTAGCAAAATCTCCATCAATAGGCACTTTGTCATTTTCAAATATATATCACCATTCCACCCAGCTCTAGCATATGCACAAAATAGTATCTGAAAAGTACTAGTACTTTTCATGCCCATATTGAAAAAAATAATAATTATTTATGATCTTTAATATCAAACACATTGCAGAGTGTCTTGATGAAGTTTAAATATGCACAAGTACAAGTGAAATTTGAGAGCTTTCAGCTTTGAGTTTTCAGTTTTGAGGTAAACTATTTCTTCGACTACAATCCTATGCTACACTAAAATGTACGTCTTTGTAACTTATTTACCCCTAAATTGTATATTAGTACATTAAAGGTACATATTAATATTTTAAAAGTACATATTACCATCTAAAGTGTACAATGTTTTTTTTAAACTATATATTTTTTTCTTTGGTTATGTATATCTTGTTTCATATTGTAAAATAAACTGTTGACTCCTGGAGTCACACACAGTGTCACACCCCTGGACTATTTGTATTGATTATTCCCTCATGTGTCCATATCTGGTGGTTCCTGTTGCTTTCTCGTTGACTCATTATTAGTTAATCAGCATCACCTGTTTTATGCATCATTAGTCACCCTTCATAACTTGTTTGAGTTCAATGCTTTGTGTCCGGTCTCATCAATGAATACATGTGTTCCAGTCTCCCTTGTGTGGATTTACCTGTGTGGATTATATTAAAGACTTGACATTGCATTTCATCGTCGTGTTGTGACGGAAGACCGGACCATATAAAGAAAAGGTAGCGCCGTGTTTACCCCACGTTTTTGTTTTGCGGTTTTTTTTTTGTCAGTTTTTGTTTTATTTTTCCTTCATGAATGACCTGGCCGTCCTTGTCCTCCTGCTGGAGCAGGGGGACCCATCTCGAGGACCACACCACGGACTTTGTGTTCCTTGCCAACCTAATACACTATCCGGACAGCTGCCTCTATTCATTCTATCAAGCAGGACTTAACACCGCCACACGAACGCAGCTGTCCGGAACTGGTCCTTGAGAGAGCCTGCCAGTTTTCTTTGACTGTGAACATCGTGGACGACGACACCAGCCCCACTCCTGACCCAGTGCCCAGCCCAACATCGCCCCACAGAATGGAGCATCAGCCCGAGTCCACAGCGGACGGAGAGCCAAAGTCCAGTGCAACAGACGAGCCGTCGCCGAGAAGAGCGACAGAGCTGAGGATCGCCCCGGAGCATGAGCCCATCACGACCGACCAGGTGATGAGGACCTGATAAACTTTGAGGATATAAATGCAGACATGCCCCCCTCAATCCCACCATCGTCCGAACTATCAGTTTACCCTGAGTTCTCTGTCTGCCCTAACCTATCTGCCTGGCTGGATTGCCCACCCACCCTCCCTCTCTTGTCTCATCCGCTCATCCCTGCTTCAGCCACGCCATCTCTGTCTCCTGACAGCCCCTCTGCTCACCCTCAGCCCACTATCTGTGCGGTGGGCTCGCCGCAGGTCTGCTAGTTTTCATTGGCACTGTGGCTGGAGGATTCTTGTCTCCGCCTCTAGCCTCCGAGTCCTGGACTCCACCTCGGCCCTCTGACCCAGCAGCTCTGCCCAGGCTCCTGACTTCCTCGTCTCCACCGTCACCCGTCGGCCGACCAGCTCCACCAGGCTCCCTCATCCCTCCGGCTCCGCCTTGGTCGGTCGTCGACTCACCATCGCCTCAGGACTCCACTCCTCTGGTTGCGCCTCATTGCGCCGTCCCTCCAGCTCCGCCTCGGACCTCCGGATCTCCACCTCAGTCGCCTGAGCCTTGGACTCTGCCTTGGCCCTCCGGATCCTCTGTGTCGCCTGGACACGTTGGCTCTCCGTCTCCGCCTCGGGCTCCACCTCCCCTGCTCCGCCATCATCAGTCGGCCCCCTGGAGTTGTCAGCCCTTCCTCCACCCTGGCTCCTCCTCCCGCCATCATGGCTGTGGCCTGGGTCTCGCCTGGCTCCTCCTGCTCCGGGTTCCTTCTGTCTCCACCCTGGCTCCTCCCTCCGTCGTCACCACCCTGGACTTTGTTTGTTGTCCTCCTTCCGAGAGTCTGTCCTCCATCAGAGACCCCTCCTACACTTCCAGTTGCCATCCCACGTCCACTCCTTTGTCCACCTCAGTCCCTTTTTTTTTCTCTCTTCTCAGGAGGAGGGAGTACTGTCACACCCCTAGACTATTTGTATTGGTTTTTCCCTCATGTGTCCATATATGGTTGTTCCTGTCCTCGCTGAGTCATTATTAGTTAATCACCATCACCTGTTTTGTGTATCATTAGCCACCCTTTATAAGTTGTTTGAGTTCAGTGCTTTGTGTCCGGTCTCGTCAATGAATGCGTGTGTTCCTGTCTCCCTTGGGTGGTTTTACCTGTGTGGATTATATTAAAGACTTTACATTGCATTTCATCGTCGTGTTGCGTCTTCCTCCTCACGTGTTGTGACACACAGTATGTACTTTTCTTTTTTCTATATACTTTACTAGGTTCAAATTCCATTATATTCATGTGTACAAAATATAGAGCCCCAAGATCCAAACAATCAAGCCAGTGGTGCAAACATGGCAAAACTCTCCAAGATGCTAAAACAAGCAATTTCTGCAATTAGCCATTCTATGTTTGTACCGCTCATAAATGAGAACAAGCCCTCCGAGAGCTATATTGTGCAACTATATCACCTAGGAGGAGACCAGTTTCCAGTAGTGCCTAATTTTTTAAACTTACAAACTTCATCTTTTGATTTTTCTTACTCCAATGCTATGAAAACTCCTGCTTTACAAAACGATGTGAATGTCCCCATTCTAACTTTGTGTTGTTTCCCTAGGAATGTTCTGTAAAGTAGGCTGACATGAGCACACAGGCTCTGAGTCTTCAATATTTATGCCGCTCACACTATAAATAGAGCTAACACAGTATCTGTCAGTTGGAGAGCTAGCATACGTGGGTGGATTGAAGGTATATTTTGGGCTGCTCAAATCAAAAGAATAAAGATTTTTACAGTGACTAAATAACTATCAATTCAGCTATTATTGACCAGCCCTATTGTTCCATGTTGGCACGAAGTGTTATGGATTTCCTTGCAATTATAATTTCAGTCTTTTCTTATGTGAGAAACAGTTTGACAGTCAGGCAGAGCAATTATTTCTGGCACAGTGAAGACTTGCAGACAAGTTTTGTGTGTGTGTGTGTGTCTGTTGATCGGTTCTTGTGTATATGTGGGCTCAAATCCACCAATGCAGACATCCATAAGCAATATATAAGTGAAATTCAGTCGGGTACTATATCAAGAAGCTGGCATTGTTTGTTTTTTTCTAATGCATTACACCAGTCGTTGTATTATGATTGTAAACTTTGGCTTTTTTGGACTTCAACAAAACAGCCCTCAGCTCAGTAAACATCTACCATATATGTGTCACCACAGCCTGTTTTAAAGGCATCGCCATGGAGACAGAGCAGGGGAAGCAGAAAACAATGGCTGTTCTCTAGGATCTCTCTCTCTCTTTCTCTGCTGGGTTTGGGTGCTCATAATTACTGCCTGCAATATACATCATGTCATACCCTCGACAAATGTAAAGGGCTTTGGGAGGCTCTAGCCTACCATTAGTATGATGCTTGTGACATCACAAATAGCAAACATACTCAGAATAATGATTCCCGTAGAGAATGCCCACCACAGTGATTTCAGTTTTAAAGGGCAATTGTAAGTGTGAAAGTCATGTATTATTCAAGCTTTATGATATTATATGCCTTATCACCGAGAAATGTGTATTAGTGGAGTAATTATTTGCAAGTGTGGTTAAATGGAAAAAGCAAAAAGGCTTTACCAGTGGAACTTTTATATTATATTTTAACCAATTTCTGTGATTGTTAAAGATGCTGTAAATTGTTCAAGTTGTGTGTTTGTTTGTTTTTAAGACCATGCATAAAATGTCTCTGTGCCTGACAGATATGACTGAAATACCGGTTGGTGTCCTGGGAAATTGCATGTCTCTGTGACAGCCGTCAGCGCTGTATATTCACTCTCAGCTGCGAATCATTAGCTGTGTCCGAAATCACATTCTGTCAAATGTACAAATGACTTCTCAACTGTAAAGTGTATTCTGTGCATGTAGATTTCAGATTCTCTTTGGAAGCAATGGGAATTATTTTTTACCTTTTGTTTAATGAATACTGGATATTCAGACATACTACTTTTTTGATGTGATGTTTTTTTGCAAACTATTTACACTACAGGTCAAAACTTTTGAAAAATTATGATTTTTTTTTTTTTTTTTAAAGAGTTGAGTACTGTGCTGAATATTCAGTTTTACCATCACATCACAGGAATAAATGACATTTTAAAAGATAAGTCCACTTCCAGAATAAAAATTTACTGTTAATTTACTCACCCCCACGTCTTCCAAAATGTTCATGTCTTTCTTTCTTCAGTCAGTCGAAATTGCAGTTTCAGTGGAGCTTCAAAGGGCTGTACATGATCCCTTGTCTTATCTAGAGAAACAATCTGTAATTTTCTTTAAAAAAAACTTAATTTATATACTTTTAACCACAAATTCTCATCTTGCACTAGCTCGACCTCACGCATTACGTAGTCATGCATGCATGATGTAGGTGGAAGTACCGACCCAGTGTTTACAAAGCAAACGTGCGAAGAAAGTCCAACGTCCTTTACAAAAAATGGTAAAACAATGATGTTGGATGACTTTAAAGTTGGAGGAGACCTTTTTGAACGAAAATACTCGGACGAAGAACAAACCTTGCCTCAGACTTTTCCAACGTGATTATGGAATGCGTGAAGATGCACATGTGCAAGACAAGCATTTGTGGTTAAAAGGTGTATATATATATATATATAAATATATATGTAATTTTTTTATTTTTTATTTTTTTTTTTTTTTTTAATTTGGACTTCAACGCATTAAAGTTCGCTATATGGAGAGAAATTCTGGAATATGTTCCTCAAAAACCCTAATTTCTTTCTGACTGAAGAAAGAAGGACATGAACATCTTGGATGACATTGGGGTTAGTAAGTAATCAGGAAATTTTTATTCTGGAAGTGAACTAATCCTTTAAAGTATATTCGAAAACAGTTATTTTCAATTTTAATAATATTTCACAATTTTACTGTTTTGATCAAATAGATGTAGCTTTGCTGAGCAAACATTACAAATGCTTAATTATTTAACATTTTGACCAGTAGAGAAGTAGGATGAAATGCTCAAATAGCCTAGATGCTGTAATGTTTTGTGTTTGCGAGTCCAGAGATTTTGTTTTCAGGAAACAAAATGAGAGAAATTAACAAAATGGCTGAAATCGTTTACTGCGCCATTAATCACACACTCCAATTCTCTGCAGCTTACTGTAATTAACAACAACAACACTATTTTATGCTGGTTTTAATTAAAAAAAAAAAAAAAAAAAACTAAAGTGTATCTGGACAGAATGTTTTACTGCAATATTACAGCAATTATTTTTTTATGAAATTAAGCTTTATTTTCTGTATGCAAAAATTAATTTCCTTTGAGTTTTCTTCCTGAAATTCACCCAGAAGCATCTCATTAGTGATATGCATGATGAGCAACGTGATTAATCATTATTTTACAGCATTGTGTGGGTGGTGAAACTGCAGATTTCGTGAAGCTACCAACAGTGTTGTGTGTTTGGGTTAGATTTATAGATGCTGGATTTTGGATCATGATGGATGCTTCTGCAATATGATGATAATATATAGAAATTCAAGCTTATAGACCCTGAAATAGTACTTGGTGAAACAGTCATATAGAGATGGGAGAGGCTGATGTCTAAACCACCGTTGCTAATGTTCCTTGTCA
The DNA here is from genome assembly GCA_019740295.1 of Labeo calbasu. NCBI lineage: Eukaryota > Metazoa > Chordata > Actinopteri > Cypriniformes > Cyprinidae > Labeo > Labeo calbasu. Next base: position 13,392 of record JAHKKF010534785.1, read on the forward strand.
GATGTCCTAAAAGATTTGAAACGCTCTCGTACATCTTAAAGATGGATCCGGAGATTAAAATAAGTTATTTAGACTGTAGCTGCTTTTTTAGCTGCTTGAAGTTTTATATTTTGCTGTTAATAGTTTTTCACCAAAGATATGAGGTGTGGACATGCTTTACAATGAGCATTCAATAGTGCATTATGAAATTGCTTTGTGAATGTTGCACAAAATATTTTAAATGAATGTTTTGAAAATTAGAAATTATAAAATGTGTGATCATCACTGCATTATTATTACATATTTTGAGAGATCACTGTATCATACATTTACAACTTCTGCATGTAAAATGAATTTTAAAAATTCTATTAAGCATCATTTTATGTCCTTTCCACAGGGTGCAGGTGGAATTTTATGTAAATGAAAACACATTCAAAGAGCGGTTGAAGCTTTTCTTCATCAAAAACCAAAGGTCAAGTAAGTAAAACCTTTTGACTCTTTGAGCTATTTACAACCGCTCAGAAAATAAACAAAACGAAATCCATTACTGCAATCATAAACAATACTCAGGGTTTTTATGGATGTCGATATCAATACACTGTACGTGTACATGTACAGTGCCTCCATATTTTTGACTTTTACGTGGCTTATTACTGGCTAAATCATCATAACAGTGAAGGTGACTTTGTTTTAACAGTTTGTGTGGATTTATGATGGTACTGTAGGTTTGCAGGACTTCCGAGCCCTCTGAATTATTTATAATACATTTTCCAGATGGGTTTTCTATGGTGTGAAGCTCCACTTTATAATTTACTATATTGCAGGTCTCAGAATACGCCTCTTCAACCTCTCCTTGAAGTTGTTAACATGCCTCCTCTATATAATCAGAGTCTCACTAGATGATCCAACTAACCAGGTCACATGTGCACGGTGAGTAAGCATGATTTTAAAATAGATAGTTCAACCAAATATGAAAATTCTATCAGCCATTTATAGGGTTGGGTATCGAGAACCGGTTCCATTTTAGAACCGGTTCCAAATTTCCAAGAACCAGGTATCCGATAAAACACGTGCATTTCAGTTCCGCTTAACGATTCCTGCGTTCGCATTTTAATGTGATTTTAAAAATAAAGCGTTTTAAGCACAGGAGGGGAAAGAAGTTGTGCACTCTTTGCGTGCAACGCACACACCTGAAGCACAAGCCCCATGAACAGCGGTCCCGGTGCGGGTTCCCGGCCTGTGTCCGTCCTCAAACCATTCCGCCCAATATGCACATAAATGCGTTTTTTGTTGAAAGTGAAAGTAAACAGATGAGAAAGAAAATGCATTATTACTGGCTGTTTACTTGTCTTTAACAATTTAATGTTTAAAATTTATATTAGTCTAGTTGTTTTTGTTGTTGTGTTAAAACCATAGGCAAAAGTTCCTCTTGGGCCTAAGTGTTCTGTAGGCTGCTGCTTTTTGCTCATGTTATTCAGCTGCAACAGAAAGCTTTGTAAAAATGACTTTGATTTTTTTTTTTTTTTTCTTTTGTGCTATTGGAATCGAAATTAGGAATCGTTAAGAATCCAAATCAATAAGCAGAATCAAAATCGAATCGGAATCGATACAATTTAAACAATACCCAACTCTATTTTCATGTAACACAAAGGATCACAGCATTTTCAGTTTTGGGTGAACTGTTCTTTTTAACCCGTATAATGATACAGCACTCTTGCTTGTGTGATATTTCTTTTATACAGCAGTCCATTTCAGCTCCACTTTGGGTTTCTCCCTTACTGGTGAGATGCTGGAATTTAAAAAAAAAAAAACAGATGCTTTGAAAAAATGCTCCGTGTTCCATGCAAAATCAGACAACTCCACTTCCACTCACATCTGGAACATCAGAATAGTTCAGACAACGAAACCATTTGCAACATGTCGCGCAAAATATGTATTGAAACACTGCTTGTCCAGTCATCTTAGATGACATGAACTGCTGTATAATGATTTTACGTCAACTCTTCTGTGACACGACAACAGCAGCACACTGAAGCAAAACGCATTATAGTATGTCTCAAAAGCAGCGCTTGAGAGTAACTCTCGGGATCAGCCCAGACTCCTCAGTCTGAAGTGTCCATTAGAATCGCTTTTAATACCTGCCACAAAAAACATTCAGGGACAGTGTGTGTGTTAGTAAGTGACAGAAAGAGAGAGCAGTGTGTACTTGTGTGCAAGCATGCTGGGAGAGGAGATGGTGCCCTACTAGCAGCAATCAAATGAGAGAGGTCATCTCACACTGTCATTTATGTCAGAGCCAGCAGGCATGATCCCTCAGTGTTTCAACCCTGATGTCTTTCACTTTTATGTTTGTTATGTACTAACTGCCTGTTATCGTGATTATAGGAAACACTGCACAAACATCACAGATGCCCTTTGCAGCAAAGCCTGTGGCAACTACACAACAAACCTGACCACAGATCCCACACAGATAAACTGGTGAGACCTGTGTGCACTTAAACATTATGACAGCTTATTAATTGATTAAAGTGTTTGTGCTTGAAATCTTTCTGTTTTTGTTTCATGAAGGGAGTTAATATTTTGGGTGAATAGGAGAGTTCCTGTATGGGCGATACAGGTAGGTAGAGAATTTTGTTGTGATTACTGGAAAGAACCTTTTTAAATTGTACAACAAACCTTTTAGAATCTATTAACAATTTGGTGGCTTAGAATCATAATCTAAAAAGCTTCATTGGCTTTATTGGATTTTTGTGTGGTGCTGAGCACTTACATAGATTAAATATACAAGATCCATTATAAGAATAAACATCCGAACAGAGTGAATGGAAATATTAAAAGCTTAAAGAGAGGTGTGTGCAAATTGGCTCAGTGTCAGTATATGTAAATATATTAAAGAATATGAATACCCTGCTGGAATTCAGACCACTGCACAGTTGCAAGTACAGTATTGCTTAATACTTCAATAAGCAAGAAGTTGCATTGCTTAAGTTACATTTTGAACATAATATTGACAGATATGTTTTTGGTCCGACAAACAAATGCATTCTAGGCCACTAATCCAAAACAACTGTAGAAGTGTTTAATTCCTGACTGAATCAGTTTTTCGAATGCACTATTTGAGTGAATGATTCAGTGATAAATTCATTAAAACGTGAACTTGTTTTATTCCAGAATGGAATATGGTTTGAACAAAATCGGTTAACTGAATTAAAAAATGACTCTCTTATAAAGACAGTCACTTCATTGTTGAACAAATCGGTCGAGTGAACAATTCAAACACTAAAATCAGTCACTTGTTTGGTTCCTTAATAAATCAGTGTGCTTTGTTCAAATCAGTTAAGCGAATAAATTAATGACTCAGTCATAAAGATAGACATCTGTTTCATTTTGAACAAATCGGTTGAGTGAATGATTCAGAGACAATAAAACCATAAACTCAGTCACTTGTTTGCTTCCTTAATAAATCAGTGTGCTTTGAACAAATCAGTTAAGTGAATGAATCAATGACTCACTCATAAAGATAGTCACTTGTTTCATTTTCAACAAATCTGTGGAGGGAATGATTCAGAGACAATAAAATCATAAAATCAGTCACTTGCATGTTTCCTTAATAAATCAGTGTGTTTTAAACAAATCAGTTAAGAAATGAATCAATGAATCACTCATAAAGAAAGTCACTTGTTTAATTTTGAACGAGTCAGTGGAGTGAATAATTCAAAGACTGTATAAAATCAGTCCCTTGTTTGGTTCCTTAAAAAAATCAGTGTGTTTTGAACAAATCAGTTAAGTGAACGAATCAATGACTCACTCTTAATGATTTTCACTTGTTTCATTTTGAACGAATCAGTTAAATGAATGATTCAGAGACTATAAAATCATAAACTCAGTCACTTGTTTGGTTCCTTAAATCAGTGTGCTTCGAACAAATCGGCTAAGTGAATGAATCAGTGACTCACTCATAAAGATAGCTGAATGTTTCATTTAGAATGAATTGCTGTAGTCAGTAATTCAGAGACTAAAAAATCATAAACTCGGTCACTTGTTTGGTTCCTTAATAAATCAGTTAAATAAATGGGTCAATGACTCACTCATAAAGATAGTCACTTGTTTCATTTTGAACAAATCAGTTGAGTAAATGATTCCAAGACTATAAAATCATAAAATCAATCACTTGTTTGGTTCCTTAATTAATCAGTGTGCTTTAAACAAATCAGTTGAGTGTTTCTCTCATAAAGATGGTCTTTCCTCTCCAACAACTGGCATAATGATGTAACCTGCAGAAAGAGTCAAGGAAAAATACCCCCCACTACATAGACTGACAGTCTGTGTGACAGTCACAGATGAACAGAGTGATGTAAACAGTGAAAAACAGTGCACCAATTATTCTCTCAGTGGTCCTGACTGTTCATTGCAATTTACTTTTTACTTTTGTCCTGTTTGCTGACTAAACTAAACCAGACAGCAATAAAGGTGCACAGGACAGACCCCAGGAGGGTTTTGCATTACGTAATCTTTGTTTTAAGAGTGTATATTGCTGTTCACGTCTTTATGACAACTAATTGTTTCTCACTCTCACTCAGTACTCAGGCTCTGGCAGTTATTTCCTGAAATCTTATTATACATTGTTATTGATACTTCACTCATCAAAATTATAATAATGTTTCCTGCACCACAGGTGACAGTGGCCTTAATTAGCTTCTTGCAAGCAATGCTCCTGGTGTATCTCAGCTACAAGGTAAGATTATTGTCATTACTATTGTGCCCTTGTAAGACCACTGATCTAAATTAAATCAGACTATTTCAGCTTCTCTTGGGTTGCTTAAGGCCCACTTTGTATTTTAGTTTCCCTATAATGGGAAGTGTTCTTCACTTTTGAAGAAAAAAACGTATCCAACTTGTTTTCTGTTTCTTTATTGATTTAACGAGAAGAAATGCTGAATTTTCTGCCGCTGGGAACTTAATCTTTGTTGTAATTAAAGGCTGCGTCCCAGTTTGCTCACTTGCACTATGCAGAGAGCTGTAATGTACTGTTTTCTGGAAGTCAATAGGTGAACCTACTGTGCTCTCTGAACTCTTATGTTGTTCTGCACAGAATAGTTGGATATAAGAAAACATATTTACACACTTTCCCTTTGTCGTAATTTTAAAATCTCTAAAATGTTACACAAAGTCTGTTTCCACCACAAAATATATCATAATTCGGATTTTGTTTCTGAATTGCAACATATAAGCTCAGAATCCAACATTTTCCAACTTCTGAGTTTACCTCACAGTAGCAATTACCTTTTTATTATTTTGCTATTATTTTGCTATTTTGCTATACAAACTAGTATACAGTACCATCTAAGTACATTTGACAACTATTTTTACACTGTGATTTGGATGCAGTAATTCCAGTGTCGCATACAATTGAGGTCAAAGGTTTACATACACCTTGCAGAATCTGTAAAATGTTAATTATTTTACCAAAATAAGAGGGATCATACAAAATGCATGTTATTTTTAATTTAGTACTGACCTGAATAATATATATTGCGTAAAGATGTTTACATATAGTCCACAACAGAAAATAGTTGAATATATAAAAATGACCCTGTTTAAAAGTTTGCATACGCTTGATTCTTAATACTGTATTGTTACCTGAATGTTCCAAATTCTTTGGTTTTTCAGCATTTTTGTGTATTTGAACCCTTTCCAACAATGAATGTATTTTGAGATCCATGTTTTCACACTGAGGACAACTGAGGGACTCATGTGCAACTATTACAGACGTTTCAAATGCTCACTGATGCTCCAGAAGGAAAAACGATGCAGAGGGTGAAAACTTTTTGAAGATCAGAGTAAGCAGTAAGCGTTTGAACCTGTAAAAGTTGGATATGAGTCCCTCAGTTGTCCACAGTATGAAAAGATGGATCTCAAAATCATACAGTCATTGTTGGAAAGGATTCAAACTAAAGGACCTGAAGGATTTTTCTGAAGAACAGCGGGCAGTTTAACTGTTCAAAACAAACAAAGGAGTCATTAACAACTATCACTAAAAAACACACACACAGCTGTATATCATTCAGGCAACACAGTATAAAGAATCAAGTGAATACTTTTGAACGGGGTAATTTTTATAAATTCAACTATTATTTTCTCTTGTGGACTATATGTAAATGTCTCTTATATGAAACATCTTTAAGGTAAGTACTAAATAAAAATAACATTCATTTTGTACGATCCCTCTTATTTTGGTGAAATAATTAACGTTTTGCAGATTCTTTTGACCTCAAGTGACCTCAACAGATTATTTTAGATTATGTGTGTTTGTTTGTTTGTTTTTTGTATGCTTTTCCAGTGTAACTTTTATTTCATTTGTAGGGGAACATTTGGGAGCAGATTTTCCAAATCTCCTTCATCATTGAGATGATCAATACAGTGCCATTCATAATTACAGTAAGTGGTGATGATATCCAATGGACCTAGAAGCACATATCCAGTTGCTGTCTTCATACAATCACTGCTGATAGTAATTGTTGAGTACTGTTTGGATAGTATTGTTGTGATTGATGGTAATTATATGAGTAGCCATTGACATTTGAAAGCCAATTGTGAGAGGGAATGATTATTACTGAAATGTAACAATTAGCCAAGTAACAAATAACCATTTTTTGACCTGCAGTCAGTGGGAGCAAATTATAGGATGTTTAATTCCTTTGTGCTAATGACATTACAGATGTTAAAGCTATGGAGTGGTACACAACACAATTATGCTTTTCTGTTATAAATATTTTTTTCTTACAGTAGATTGCTAAGGAGATCAAATTTTTTTTCCAGATTTTTTGGCCTCCACTAAGGAACATATTTGTTCCCGTATTTCTTAACTGTTGGCTTGCCAAATCAGCGCTGGAGAACATGATTGTAAGTAGTTTCTGCAGCTGAGCAATGCACTTCACATGCCTACGGGAAATCAGTTTGGGTGTCTAGCAGAATAACATTGCTGTTGTTTGATAATATTGCTATGTTGGGAAGCTTTACTTCATTATGCACTTGACAAATGAAATTGCATCATCAATGAGCAAAAATTTGAGAGGGTGCCAGCGTTCCCTTCCCTGCCAGATGGTCGGGTCAAATGGCCAGAGAAAACCTGGCGGGGGGAATGTCCTTTTACAAATGCTTTAAGCAAAGATATTGGTAGAAGAGAAATGCTAACAATCACTGAAATGTAAAATGGCATAAATATTTCTCTGTTTTAGTAAAATATATTTTCCTTGTGAGATGAATAAGGAAAGCCTGATCTCTTAGGCACAACATTTTAGTTAACATACACGTGTATCTCATGTATAATTGAGCAGTACAGTTATTACGAGTATTCACATTTTTCTTAGTATATTTTCTCTGTTACGTTCAGTGGAATAGAGGAATTAGTGATTTGGGGAGCTCTAGACTTTCACTGTACAATGAATGAAAGATAATGGAGGTTATTAAGTTCTCTTTAAGCAGGCACTTAAATGGTCCATCTTTCTTTCAAAACAAGGCTTTTACAGTTATCTCACGTTGCCTGCATTACATATGCTTTATTCTTTGTACTTGTACTTGTCTTGGCTTATCCTCTGAGGGATAAGATCTTTCTCACCTATCTCTGTTTCTTTCTAGAATGATCTCCATCGTGCCATTCAGCGCACACACTCTGCCATGTTCAACCAGGTTCTCATTCTGATCTGCACACTGCTCTGTCTGGTCTTTACTGGGTAAAGCTCTTTGATCTCTCATAACCCTGATGGGGCTTCAGCCTTTTACAGACCTGTATCTAATGCAGGAAATCTAAAACAGTCACACTCAGATGAATGAACTGTCTTGATCAATAATGCACATCAGTTAGTCCAAAAATATTTGCACCCCTGCTGTGTCAAAACAAGATGCTACTGTTTTATTAGGAACATTGAAAGAAAATATGCAGAGTAGTTAATGGAGCACAGCAGTCATGGCTCACTTCTAAAAGGATTTTCCCATTCATTTACTCTGTAGGGATTTTAAAATAAATCCTTAGTAAGAAGCTGTACGCCCAGCTCTGAAATGAAACGTATTACAAACTTTGTTTTAAAGCAAAAGAAGTATTTAAAAATCAGAGAAAAAGACAAAGGTACAAGACTGTGAACTTAATGCTTTAATGCTTGTGAACTCAATACAAGAGGTCACGTAACACATGAAGAAGAAAATCAGCCGCAATTGCAGGAATAAATTGCAGTTTAAAATAGAAACAGCAATTTTAGATTGTAATAACATTTTGCTTTACTTAAATAAAATATTTTATTTGTTAATTTTTTCTCAAGGTTAAACAGTATTTTGAGTTTCAAATTTTGTTGTTTTTCAGCAAAGTTACAGTAGGTGGTTAATCCAATTTTATTTTCCTCAGGAGGTCAAGCTACTTATTTTGTATCAGCATATGTTTACATATGTGAACCTGGACCACAAAATCAGTCATTTATTTTTTTTTAAACTGAGATTTATACATCATCTGAAAGCTAAATAAATAATCTTTCTTAGAATGTGAGGGTGCCAAAAATCAAAATGTTCAGAAAATCGCCTTTAAATTTGTCTAAATGAAGTTCTTAGTAATGCATATTACTAATCAAAAATTCAGTTTTTAAATATTTTTAATAGTAAATGTATCTTCATGGAACATGGTCCACACTTAATATGCTAATGATTTTTGGCATAAAAGAAAAAATGATCATTTTTACCCATACAGTGTATTTTTGGCTATTGCTACAAATATACCTGTGCTACTTATGGCTGGTTTTGTGGTCCAGGGCCACATATGTATCACATACACTTTTATCAATATATTGGGACAGTTCTTATTTGTGGACTACAACTACCACAGAATGTGATAAATCAGACTACTGAATTAAATTTGTTATAATGTAAACCACACAGTGGTTTTAAAATTTCCATTTTAGACATGACGTGCAATTTATGTTGTAGAACAAAATGGGAAAGTCTTAAAATAATGTTAACCACAGACCTGATTTTGCTCAAATCGAAAACCACTATTTTAAAAACCCATTTGAAATTCCTGAGGGAGCCCATGGTGAAATGGCCATCTGGGCAAGCCTACAAATTGCCATCATGACTGAGCAGCTACTGAGCCCTATTCAGGGAAAGAGCCTAATGTCTTTCTAATAAAACTGTAACAATACCGTGAAGTAGGGTTGCCCTTCACTAAAAATTTTTTGGTTGACTAGTAGTCGTTCATTAGTCGACTATTAGTCGCACATTTATTAATAAACCATATAAATCATAATAATGAGCCTTTAATTGCCTACATAGCCTAATAAGTGCTCAAGCGCACATAAAGCTTGCCACAGCGCACTGGCAGAAGTAATGATTATGAAAGTGTCAGGGAAAAACCGTAAGGAGGCTGCATTAATGTTTGAATAATTTATTGATAAACTAGTGTTTTTTTTTGTTTGTTTTCGTCTAAAGAGATGAATTCAGCAACACTAACTCGTCGTCTCCGCAGTAGTGATGTGATGCACATTTCATACGGATTACATAATCTGAGAATATTTGTTTCCTATTTGAATTGGTTCATTTAAAAGTAGAAATTTCACTCTCTATAGATGTATTTTCATGTCTGTAAGGCAAGTATACACAGAGTTTTGAAGTTTCATGTTCAAATTCACAGAGACCAAGACGGCAGAAAGCGTATCCAGCTCGCTTTGTTTTACCAAAGCGCAATGTTTCGTTGCTATTCTGAGTGCACACAAATAAACATAGAGTCTTTACAAATTTAAAAGATCAATTACTTTTATCTGTATGACCAGAAATGACAAAGTATTTTAAGAGCAACTGACCGCACCCGCTTCCACACTCTGTACAGACACTTTAATAGCGCACATTTTTCTAGGTTAACATTAGATTGAGCTGCCATGTAAAGTTGCTACTACATACATCTTTCAGATGAAAAACCATATTTGAGGTCGATGAATGATAGGTGAGTATTAACAATGTCTTCGTCACGGACTGTGTGACTTTGCCACTTCCTGTGGATTTTTTTTTCTGCAACTAAGCGACTAATAAAATTTTGGTCGACCAAGCCTCTTCTCATGGATTAACAGTTAGGCGACTATTAGGGGGCAGCCCTACCATGAAGCTAAATTTATGATTTATAATCTATATTTTCAGAATTGTTTCCTGAAGTTCTTTTGTAATACTCCGTAGGGCTTGTGGGATTCAGCATCTCGAACGGGCGGGGAAGAATCTCACCCTCTTCGACGCTTTATACTTCTGCATCGTCACCTTCTCGACTGTCGGTTATGGAGACGTCACACCCAGAATCTGGCCCTCTCAGTTACTGGTGGTCATCATGATCTGTGTGGCTCTGGTGGTGCTGCCATTACAGGTGATACGACCAGCATACAAACAGCACAACCATTAGCCTTCAGTGTTAAAAGAATAATTCACCCAAATAATGAAAATTTCCTGAAAATGTATTCACCCTCAGGCTATACAAGATGTAGATGAGTTTTTTTTTCGTCGTCAGAACACATTTGGAGAAATTTAGTTTCATACTACTTGCTCACCAGTGGAGTCTCTGCAGTGAATGGGTGCCATCAGAATGAGAGTCCAAACAGCTGATAAAACAATCTTGTGAAGTGAAATGCTGCATGTTTGTAATAAACAAATCCATCTTTAAGATGTTTTAAACTTTAAAATGTTGCTTCTGCCTAAAATACAAATCCTCTATCCATAATATTGATTTCTCTAGTGAAAAAGCCATCTAAACTGAATCAGGATAGAAATATGCACAGATCAAGCACAGTTTACAAGTAAAAAAAAATGTTCTAAATAAATATGTTGGTAGATTTTGATGTGAGAGGACAACAAGGCATGGACTTTTTCAATGGAGGAGTTTCTGGCTAAAAAAGGACATCTTGATGAATGTGTTTCTTACAAAACATGCAGCTTTTGACTTCAAGATGTTAATTGCTGTTTTGGAGTAGTGTGGATTACTTATGGACTATTGTGATGTTCATCAGCTTTTTGGGGATTTCATTCTGAAAGCAGAAATAAGAAATAACTATTAGTAATGTACTGCGTTTACACTGTACTTTCTTTCTGTCTCTCATTTGGACACCAGTTCGAGGAGTTGGCGTATCTTTGGATGGAGAGGCAGAAGTCAGGTGGAAACTACAGCAGACATCGTGCTCAGACAGAGAAGCATGTGGTTCTCTGCGTCACTTCACTCAAAATAGACCTGCTCATGGATTTCCTCAATGAGTTCTACGCCCACCCGAGACTACAGGTACATACATAATCACATATATGTAAGTGTTTATTTTTGCTGTGTGTATTCCAGTAATCTGTATTATAATCTAGCTGGGTACCTGTGATGGTGGTATAATTAATTCTCAAATGTCCTGTAGGATTATTATGTGGTGATACTCTGTCCCAGTGAGATGGACATCCAGGTGCGGCGTATACTGCAGATCCCGCTCTGGTCTCAACGGGTCATCTACCTCCAAGGCTCTGCACTGAAGGACCAAGACCTGATGAGAGCAAAGTGAGTTGTTTAAAATGTTGGTTTTTGCATAAAAGGTCCCTTTACTACTTGGTCATGCCTTATGAGCCAGAACCTGCCGCTGATTCACCTAAAAAAATTGGTGCATGACGCCGAAGGACCTACAGTTAGATTTTCACCGAATCAGTCACCTTGCTATTTGAATTGAGGTTCTTACTCCGTGTCTGAGTCTATGAGAGAGCCATTAGACTGATACAGACATCAGTGCAATGTATCAGCAAACTTATCTGTTGCTGCAAGTGTTTAAGTCCTTAATAAATACATTAATACTATCTCTAGATAGTTGAGGACATTTGAGAATTGACTTCAGAATGAGATTTTAATTTTCCATGTAGCCAGTCATCGATAGCTCTTGTGCATTCAACAGTATATTAAGAGTTGCATTCACCAAGGACCACGGACCGAAGATATGGATTGCAGTTCTTTATAAATGAACTGTTTTTATATTGAGCAAGGCGACTTTAGTGTCTATCAGATGTAGACATCAATAATACAGCTTGCTGGAACGGTACTTAAAAGCATCAGTTGTGTTGGACAAATAATGGCTCACTATAAAGTGCACAGCAATGCTTCACCGTTAAGGTTTGGCTTAATAGCAGGCTAAGCTGTTTAGCTAATTAAATTAGCATAATCTCATTATTCTCTGTGAAAGACAACTTGTGTTTCCGGCTTTTAAGAGTCTGAGAGTGAAAGAGCTGTTAGAAAACTTAAGTCATAAGTCATTTTTTTCACAGCGATGTACAGTACATGAGTGTGGCATTTATATAATTTAAACTTGCATAGCACACTGATGAACTGTTTCCAAATGGAAGCATTGGACAGGCTCCCAAAAAAACGAAATTAGTCTTTGTGGAAATTAGAGGAGTCAACCTGCAAGCTCCACCGCCAGAGCCAAACCTGACACCAGTCTCAAGCCCATCTGTTCCATATTAAAGCAGCCCTGAAATTTAAGGGTAATATATGTGCTTCTTCCTGCGATGTAACTGCACTTAAAATCCTACTATATTGCTTCATTATAAATGCAGTGAATCTGTCTCAATATGCCTACTTCAAATTCTAGTACATGAATTTCTCATAAAACCCAGTTCCCTGGCCAGACGTGTAATCTGTGTATTGTAATGGGAAAGTTGGAATTTAAATGACTAAAAGTCTTTATGTGAACATTTTTTAATTATTAAGATGTGTTCATTGCTGCTGCATATTACTGGATGAATTATGCATGTTGTGAGTACTTTACTTTTTTGCCAGTAGTTATTCCTCACAGTATCTTTCACTTTTGAGAAAACACCAATAAGTCATGGTTTATCTAGTTAGTATGATCCAGTTTGCCCCTGCTGCTGGATGTTGTAACAACAACAGCTGGTTAAAAAAAAATACATATCGCAATCACTGTTGTTGTTAAATAATTTTCCTCCTTCTCCAGAGAAATCATTCAAAATTTTAACAGTGTCTCTCACAGTAGGTTCTCACAAATGATGCAGTTTACACATAAAACTGCACAAATATGTACAATTGAGGTTAAATGTTTCCACCCCCCTTTCAGAAGCATTAAAAATGTTAATTATTTTTCTAAAATAAGAGGGATCATGCAAAATGCATGTTATTGTTTATTTAGTAATGACCTGAATAGGATATTTCACATAAAAGACGTTTACATATAGTTCACAAGAGAAAATAATAGTTACATTTATAAAACTACCCAGTTCAAAAGTTTACATACACTTGGTTATTAATACTGTGTTGTTATCTGAATGGTCCACAGCTGTGTTTTTTGTTTAGTGATAGATGTTCATGAGTCCCCTGTTTGTCCTGAACAGTTTATTATTTTGTTTTCCAGCATTTGTGTGTATTTTAACCCTTTCCAGCAATGGCTGTATAATTTTGAGATGAATCTTTTCACACTGAGGACAACTGAGGGACTATTACAGAAGGTTCAAACACTCATTGATGCTTCAGATGGAAAAAAAACATGCATGAAGAGCTGGGGGGTGAAAACTTTTGAACAGAATGGAGATGTGTACATTTTTCTTATTTTGATAATTCTTCTCATTTAGTACTGCCCTTAATAATTGATAATTACATTTCCCAGTAGACAAAATAAGTGAAGTTTTTTATCCCTGGCTCTTTATGCATTGTGTTTCCTTCTGGAGCATCAGTGAGCATTTGAACCTGCTGTAATAGTTGCATTAAGTCCCTGATTCATTCTCAGTGTAAAAAGATGGATCTTTAATAATGGTTGAAAAGGGTTCAAATACACAAAAATGCTAGAAAACCAAAGAATTTGTGGGACCTGAAGGATTTTTGTGAAGAACAGTTGGCAGTTTAACTGTTCAGGACAAACAAGGGACTCATGAACAACTATCACTAAACAAAAAAAAACTTAGCTGTGGATCATTCAGGTAACAACACAGTATTGGGGAAGAATCATTGGGGATATAAACTTTTGAACAAGGTCATTTTTATAAATTCAACTATTATGGACTATATGTAAACATGTTTTATGTAAAATCTTATTCAGGTCAGTACTAAATAAAAAATAACATGCATTTTGTATGATCTCTCTTATTTTGGCAAAATAATTAACGTTTTTAATGATTCTGAAAAGGGGGATGTAAACTTTTGACCTCAAATGTATTTTATGAAGCTCACAATACTGCACATTCCACAAATACACACAGGTCATTTTGTATCTGTAATTGAATCCAGAAATAGGACGTTACATTTGCACTCTTTGTGAATGTGCGCGTTTGCATTTTTAATGAGTTTGGAGATTTAGAGACTGTTAGATTTAGAGATGGTGGATTTCCAAATATAAGTGGTTGGGTCTGTTTACAAGCACAGAAAGCATAGATAGTGTTTGTAATGCTGGGTTTACTATTGTCTTGTGGCTGTTCTTTGTGTATTTTGTGACATTTATACTGTTGCACCACAGACTTCTATTGTAAAAGCATTACATTCCGTTTTCTCTTGTTTTTACAAACTGAGGGAAGAGTCAAAATTATTTACTGTGGTTATTGACAGCATGTCAGACACTGTAGACAGAGTTTAACAGGAACCCGGGACACATCCAGAAAACATTAAGAGTGTGAAAACCAGCAGAATATTAATAGCAGCTTTTCCAATAAGAAGAATCAACTTAAACCTATAGTGGTTTACTGGACGTGAGGTTAGTATACCGTGAAATTGACCCTCAGTGCTGACTGTGAGAAACATGGCAATGATTATCTATCAGCACATTAATGCATGCACACATGTGCAGTCCTTCTGGAGGAATTCACTGCACACCTGAGTGACACTGCTGCATAATGATGTTCTGTGTCCTGCAGGATGGACGATGCAGAGGCGTGCTTTATCCTCAGCAGCAGAAATGAAGTGGACCGCACCGCAGCTGTAAATATAGCCTTCTCCTTGCCAAAAGTTGCCTAAAAGTTATTAGGGCTGCAACGGCAGCTCAGTAAATAACTAAGAAGGAAAATACTCGTAAATCATGTCTCATTATCGATTAGTCGGGTCTTTGAGCCGTGTATAGAAGAAATCAGTGACGCCACTTCAGATGATTAAAATAAACCTAATTTCTACTAAAAAAGCACACTTTTTTAAAATGCAACCTGCATTGGATGAATATACATGTGTTTTCCCAAGCACAGGTACTTTTTAAAATAAATCAAATGGAGTGTGGCAAAAACAAGAAACTTTTGATTTGAATTTTGATCAAAACACTTTTCACTGTTACACATTTCCTTTTACATTAAGTATAATAGAAACTCTAGTATGGAATGTAAGTCATATTTTTAAAAGAACAGCAACTTAAAGCTAGTAGGAAATTTGAAATGTATATCATAATAGTATACATACTTTGATTACTGAAATTGTTCTTTTGTTTTCCATCTTTGAAAATATGACGAGACTGTGAAGTTTTATCACTTTATATTATAGGCCTAACCATTTCAAATGCTTTTGTTTAACCAGGTAATCAAATAAATAATCAACAGATTAGCTGATTGTTAGTAGTTGTTAGTTGCAGCTCTAAAAGTTATTTTTGGCACTTTTTGCATGTACAGAATGACTTTCAACAGTTGTTTTTTAATAGTTTTTTGTTGTTTTTGTTTTAACTGTGATTCACTTCACAAATATACCAATATATTAAGTGATCTTCCTGAACTTAAACTGCTGTTAATGGCAAAATAAAGTGTTCATATTATATTGTAATATTTCCTCAATGATGTATGTTCTTACAGGATCATCAAACCATTCTGCGAGCGTGGGCTGTGAAGGACTTTGCTCCAAACTGTCCTCTATATGTCCAGATTCTCAAACCTGAGAACAAATTCCATGTCAAATTTGCAGGTTGGTTTTTTTATTTTCCTTTTTCTGGTTGACACTTATATGCAGTCAATAAACATTCATCTGTCCTTTATTAAATATATACAGATTTTAAAAGACATGAGGTAGTGTGTATTTGCATAATTCATCATTTTTATTTATAATTTTTGTCTTTTAACTAAAACTTAGATAATTTATATAGTCCATTACTTAAAAAAAAAAAAACAGCAAATCAACAGAAAAGCTAACATTTTAAATGCATTTTGATATGTAAACAAAATCCAACACTAGTATAAAATGTGTCCTGTTCTGACAATTAGACATGGACTTATTTTAAGGGCAATCTGTAAATGTATAGCTTATTGAATATGCTATAGATCAGGGGTGGCGAACGTTGGTTCTGGAGAGCCGCAGCCCTGCATAGTTTTGCTTCAACCTTAATCAAACGCACCTGAACAAGCTAATCAAGGTCTGAAGGGTTACTAGAAAGCTACAGGCAGGTGAGTTTTAATTAGAGTTGGAGCTGAACTCTGCAGGGCTGCAGCTCTCCAGGACCGGAGTTCGTCACCCCTGCTATAGATAGTTGTGTGTGTGTGTTTCCTGTAGGTGTGTGAATAATACATATAGATCCATCTGGATTCTACACCCTCTGTTTCCCAAGTTATACATCCTCTTTGAAGTGTTTCATGGTTATGAGCAGCTGTTTTGTATGTGTGGCATGGCCTCCACCTCACGGGTCACTGCATTTGCATTTACATGTGTTAATTTAGCAGATAAGATGACGTATTCAGATGGATTAATTAGCTTTTTTGCATGTGCAGTGATTTAAAGGTATGTGGTAATTCAAATAACCTTGAGAAAAGTAAATAATGAAGAGAAAAAAACTGTTTACTCAATGACGTATTAAAACTTACAGTTGAAGCAAGATTCTTGTTTAGTTTCTCATTTTTGCGTGTAGAAGCGTGCAAAAAAATCTAATTTTTGAGAAAATCACCTTTAAAGTTGTCCAACTTAAGTTCTTAGCAATGCATATTACTAATCAACAATTAAGTTTTGATATATTTACAGTATGAAGTTTACAAAAATCTTCATGGAACATGATCTTTACTTGATCTTTACTTAATTTCCAAATGATTTTTGGCATAAAAGAAAAATCTATAATTTTGACCCATACAATGTATTTTTGGCTATTGCTACAAATATAACCCAGCGACTTCAGACTGGTTTTGTGGTCCAGGGTCACAAATGTTTAACTTAATGTACTAAAATAAATAAAACTTAAACAGAAGTCACTAAATAAATAGTCCTGTTAACTCTGTTAAAACAAATAAATAAAATGTAAAAAAAAAAAAAAATATTTGAAATACTGTGTATTCTCTTGGATGCAATACATTAAAAAGATCATGTCTGATATGGAATTGTAATGTTGGATTTATAGTGGTTTTGTAAGTTCTGAGATTAGGGCAGTTCACTTGTGTGGTGAAACTGAGGTGTTTTTAGTTTCACAGTGTCTCCAAATTTCACAAGAATGACTGGTGTCCTAGAAGTGTGTATAGAATTCAGCAGGGAGTCCATCTGTGCCCGGTGCTTTATAATTTGAGAGCCGTTTTGTTTGAATTCATTCATTTTTAAGGAAACATCAATATTTAATATTTTTACATTTACTTTCATGTTCCAGGATGATTTGAGAAGTATGAAATGAGTATTTGACCAAAGTCATAACAACCAGTGCATGTTTGTATTACATTATACAATTTTTTTTTTGCTTTTTAGATCATGTGGTGTGTGAGGAGGAGTTCAAGTATGCCATGCTAGCCCTCAACTGTGTGTGTCCAGCCACCTCTACACTGGTCACACTCTTGGTGCACACATCTCGTGGACAGTGAGTACTGACACCTTTCCTTTTTCCTCTGAAACTGATGTAAGACAAACTTGAAATGTTGTTTAGTTTATTGAAGCTTTTAGTAATGAATAATGGCACCTCACGTAACCTGTCCAATTCCGTGATCCCTGACAAATAATACTGCCACAAATATTTACTCAGAGCAGATTTGCGAGGAGAGCCGATCAATGCCATTAAACTTCCCGTTAGCATTTATCTGAGGAAGACTGACAATGCGGTCACCTGAACTTGTATTTTTTTTAATGCGAACAAAACTTTCAAATAATCCCACAATAAAAGTAATATCAGATTTGCTGAAACAAGGTTTGGAGTGGCATCTTTGCGCTGGTGTTTGAACTGTCTGCTTGGGGTTTCAGGGAAGGACAGACGTCTCCAGAACAGTGGCAGAGGACGTATGGTCGTTGCTCTGGGAATGAAGTTTACCACATTCGTCTGATGGACAGCAAGTTCTTTGGCGAATATGACGGGAAGAGTTTTACTTACGCCTCCTTCCATGCACATAAAAAGTGAGTGTTTGTGGAACATTTTTATTGAGCTGCACAATTCACTATTGGGATGTATGTGAAGTGAACTTTTTTGAATTTTATTATTGAAAATTTTAAACCACAAAGATTGGGGTGGGGAAGATTTTCATGTATTTTTTAAGAAGTCTCTTATGCTCACCGAGGCTGCATTTATTCGATAAAAAGAAATACAGTGAAAACTGTAATATTGTGAAATGTTATTAAGATTTGTTTTCTATTTTAATATATTTTAAAATATAATTTATTCCCGTGATGGAAAAGCATCATTACTTCAGTCTTCAATGTCACATGATCCTTCATGTGAAATCACAATATGCTGACTCGTCAGTGTTGAAAACGGTTAATACACTTTTTCTTCCAGAACTCTTTGATAAATAGAAAGTTCAAAAGAACAGCATTTATTGGAAATAGAAATCTTTTGTTACATTGTTAAAGTCTTTACTGTCGCTTTCGATCAGTTTAATGCATCCTTACTTAATAGTACTATTGATGTCTTAAAAAATAAATTTACCGACCCCATATTTATGAACAGTAGTGTATATCTCAAGTAATTCACCCTCTATTGGCCACTTTGCTCAGTCTGTTATGGCTTAATCTCATTTGCATTATAATGGTCAATTGCACTTTATTACCACGTGCAGTGTACCTCATTTGCATCATGTTTTTATTCACATGATATATTACTATATGTATTTCATTGTCTGTGTACAGAATGACAATAAAGTTGAATATAATATATTCAACATCCTCAAAGCAGTATCAGGGTGTAGATCCTCCCGAATTAAGCACTGCACTTTATTTGGTTAGCTCTGCAATGCTTTTCTCTCTAAAAGGTGACCTATTATGCCCCTTTTTACAATATGTAAAATAAGTCTCATGTGTCCCCAGAATGTGTCTGTAAAATTTCAGCTCAAAATACCCCACAGATCATTTATTATATCATTTTGAAAATGCCTATTTTGAGTGGAGGCAGAAACGCGCTGTTTTCGTGCATGTCTCTTTAAATGCAAATGAGCTGCTGCTCCCCGCCCCCTTTTCTAGAATAGGGCTGTGCCTTTACAGTTCCTACCTCAGATACTCAAACAAACAAAAAAAAAAAACCTCTGTTTGGTTTTGATTATCATGTCTAGCACAGTAAAATCGTGTTTTAAAGCCATATTAGTTTAAACTTCTCATACACGTTGTTCTGAGCGCACACATTCAAAGCACATGCGCAGAAAGCGGCTGTCACATGGCATGTGAGTACTAAATTAAATTCTCTTTTATGTCTTATTGCGCTTAAACTGTCAAATACAAGTTTATGTTTAAAACACAGGAGTTACAAAAACAGTCAGTTATGTCTGTGAAGGTAAACAACTGGGAAAGAAATTGCATTTATATTAGATCTGTGTGGCAGCAGCATAATATACAGTAAATAAATAAATTCATTGCTCTTTTGGATGGGGCTCTAAATAGTGTTCTGTGCTCATCTGTGCAGCCAAAGACAGAACAGTTAGCATGCTTTCTTCAAACTTTCGACATGGCATTAGAATCCTCTTTCTACATTATGGGGGAGTGAAATCTGAGCGGCTCGTTTTTTCACATGCTTGCAAAGCAAACAAAGTTACTGGATGTCTTTTTTCACGTTTTCTGAGTTGGCAGATGCACCGGGGACCCGGTTATAGCACTTAAACATGGAAAAGGTCAGATTTTTATGAAAAGTCCCATTTAAACACCAAGTTAAACACACCAATATCATCTGTCCGTTAGGTACGGTGTCTGCCTAATCGGCACAAAGAGAGAAGACAATAAGAGCATACTTCTGAACCCTGGCCCTCGTCACATCATGTCCGCCACCGACACCTGCTACTACATCAACATCACTAAAGAGGAGAACTCTGCCTTCATCTTCAAACAGGAGGAGAAGCACAGCAAAGGGCTGTCGGCCACCGGCGTGTATGACGCCCCGTCTCGTCTCCCGGTGCAGAGCATCATCGCAAGCATGGGTGAGGGAACAGATGGTAGTGTCTACCTGATAAAGTAATGTAATCTTCAAACTTCTAATCACTTCGAATTTCTCGAAAGCTGCAGTGT
The DNA here is from genome assembly GCA_019740295.1 of Labeo calbasu. NCBI lineage: Eukaryota > Metazoa > Chordata > Actinopteri > Cypriniformes > Cyprinidae > Labeo > Labeo calbasu. Next base: position 33,763 of record JAHKKF010534785.1, read on the forward strand.
GTAATTTCTGTGTCACTACCAGCACCCAGTGGAAATCCCAAAATAATGACTGATGTAAACATCAGTGGTGTTGTTATTGATACATAGCACAGCCTAAACAAATGAAGCACAAGTTTTAATTTGTTTACATCAGTGTAGCTGCTGGTTGGTTTAATGTGTTTTCCGTATGGATGTCGGTTAGCGTTATGAAAGCAACAGTCAAAAGTAGGGTGAATTAATCAAAATATAGAAGGTTTAAGTCATGCTCATGATAAAATATACTTTCTTTCATTGTTTTTCCTTTGTTGAAGTTGATCAGTCTACTTCATATGGTAAGTCTGAGCATGCGGTTTAGAGACGGTTAAATCATAAGACATCATTAGTGGATGTCTGTGTAAATGTTAACATTTACAGAAACCTCTCTGTCCCTTTCATTCCCGTTACTTTGTGAAACTCAAAGGCTCAAGACTTTTGTCCTGCAAGCTTTTTTACTTAGAATTTTAAGATGGAAACTGCTCTTGCATGTGTAAAATATCCCTGGCCTACTCTTTAACGTAGTTAATTATATATAAGAAATTAGTTCATTATGTTTCTTCACTGATTTGTTTTCATAACCGCCTTTAACAGGAACAATCTTCTGCATAGCAGCAGAATTTCCCTTCAGAACATTTTCTTCCCTTCAGCATTTTTAAATTAAACCTCACAGTGCTTAAAGATTTTCTTTGCAAAGCACTGATTTGAAATGCGCAAATCAGTGTTCATTCATAAAAAGCAATAAATCAGGGTTGAGGTCAACTTCAGTGCGTTGAAGAAATATTGTGCTATAATTAAACATTTAGACCAGCTACTGTTTATGTAGGCAAATTTTCCTAGTAATTTACAGAAGTGTTTTCATTTTATTCATTACGCTGATGGAAATGACCTGGAGTTGACCAAAATTCTGAGTCATCAAAAGTTGATGTTCATAATGCAGTATTTATTTGGCCGCTTTCATTGCACTGAAAAAATCACAAAAGCAACTGACATTTCAGATGACAGTTTTTAGATAGCTTGTTTCACCGGTGGACACATGATTTTCCTCATGCTGCACCTTCCCAAAGCTCACTTGAAGTGGAAAACCTCCACTCTTCATGGCTCATTTGTGTTGTATTACAGGAACTGTGGCCATTGACCTGCAGAACCCAGATCCCCCGGCTGACAGCAGTAAACTGGCCCTGCCCACAGAGAACGGAGCTGGGAGCCGTAGACCCAGCATTGCCCCTGTGCTGGAGATTGCCGATTCCTCTGCCATCCTGCCATGTGATCTTCTCAGTGACCCCTCGGAAGATGAGACCAACCAGTCGGATGAGGAAGGAGCACCAGCCTTAGAGTAAATAATGTTTTTAAAAGTACAAAATCTATGTGAATTCTCAGGGGAAGTGCAATAGAGTCGTTTGTCTTTGACTTTTTAAAGCCTTAAAAGGATTAGTTCACTACTTCCAGAATAAAAATTTCCTGATGATTTACTCACCCCCATGTCATCCAAGATGTTCATGTCTTTCTTTCTTCAGTCGAAAAGAAATGAAGGTTTTTGAGGAAAACATTCCAGGATTTTTTCCATATAGTGGACTTCAATAGGAGCTGACAGGTTGAAGGTCCAAATTGCAGTTCTAATGCAGCTTCAAAAATCCTGGAATGTTTTCCTCAAAAACCTTAATTTCTTTTTGTCTGAAGAAAGAAAGACAAGAACATCTTGGATGACATGGGGGTTAGGGAATTATCAGGGAATTGTTTTTCTGGAAGTGAACTAATCCTAAATAAAATGGCTCATATGGATAGCTGTGCTATAACTTTTGAAAGCAACCTATTTTTTGACTGGCAGACGATAAAATAATAAATAAAATATTCAAGTACAGACAGGGTTGCCAAGTCTGCAAAACAAAACCAGCCCAATTGCCATTCAAATCTAGATCAACTGCATTGTTTCCACTTTTTTCCCCCATGTCGTGAGCCTGCTCTGGCAAAATCGCTAAAAACAACCTAAAAAAACAACCAAGGGCAACAGTGTAAAAGTAGCCCAATTCCCAGACATGGCAACCCTGAGTACAGAGCCAATAAAAAAAACCCTATACACTTACACTTCTGTTCAAAAGTTCTGCTCTGTTCAAAAGTTCTGTTCTGCATTTATTTGATTAAAAAATACAGAAAAAACAGTAATATTTTAAAATATTGTTAAAATTTAAAATAACTGTTTTAATGTGTTTAAAATGTAATTTATTCCTATGATGGCAAAGCTCATTTTTCTTCAGTATCGCATGACCCTTCAGAAATCTTTCTAATATGTGACCCTGGACCACAAAAGCAGTCACTGGTATATTTGTAACAATAGCCAACAATACATTGTATGGGTCAAAATGATAATTTTTTCTTTTATGCCAAAAATCATTAGGATATTGAGTAAAGATCATGTTCCATGAAGATATTTTGTAAATTTCCTACCGTAAATATCAAAACTTGATTTTTTTATTTTAGTATGCATTGCATTTGGACAACTTTAAAGGCGATTTTCTCAGTATTTCGATTTTTTTTTTTTTTTTTTTTTTTTAGCACCCTCGGATTCCAGATTTTTAAATGGCTGTATCTCAGACAAATATTGTCCTATCCTAACAAACCTTACATCAATGGAAAGCTCATTTGTTACATTTTCAGATGTATAAGTGATGTATAAATCTCAGTTTCAAAAAATTGACCCTTATGACTGGTTTTGTGGTCCAGGGTCACATATTTTTTTGTTCTGTTTTTTTTGATGAATAGAAAGTTACAAAGAACAGCATTTAATTGAATATAAATCTTTTGTAGCATTGTCTTTACTGCGACTTTTGATCAATTTATTGCATCCTTGCACATTTTTTTATCTTAACTTAGCTTTATGAATTCTAGTTACGACTTTACTGTGTCCTATTTCTAGTGTGATTCTTGAATTACATTTTATAGCTTTGAGGAAGATCAGATGAACCTTAAATGTATTAGTTGCTATCAGCCTTTCAGCGGTCATGCTGCAGAATAATTACAGCGTTTGCTTATGTCAGTCAGAGCCAGAGGACACATGTGCACTCATTCTCTCTCTCTCTCTCTCTCACACACACACACACACACTATTGATAAAGACTAAATCTCCTACAGAACAGCAGTCTTTCTCGCCGCAGGACTCTGTTCTGTTCATGTATTTTCTAATGCTTCCTCTGGTGAGTGAATTGGTGAAGATCCCTGCTGTACTGAGCTGCTGAATCTTCAGTGCTCTCACAGTGCCATCTACTGATCACTTAAATGCAGTGCTTTCAAAAATAAAGCCTTTGTAGATTGAGTGATGCCAGTGAAGGATTCATGTACTATATATGCATAAAATAGAAGTAATTGTAATTAATACTCAGACTTGTCACATTGTATATCTTTCTGCTTTTTCAAGGTGTGTTAAAGGCTACCCTCCAAACTCCCCTTACATTGGAAGTTCCCCAACTCTTTGTCACCTTTTGCAACAAAAGGCACCATTTTGTTGTCTACGACTTGACAAGGTAAGTGTGTAACACTTAGTTCACCCCATCAGAAATACTGATGCTAGTTCAGGTCCATTCAAATTGGGATAGTTTAATGATCTCCAAAAACATTGAAGCAATTTTTTAAATAGACGTTAAGTCTAAACAAGTATGTTCTCACCTAAAAAACTGTTAAAACTACATTCCGTGACACCAAAACAACATTATTTATAAAATTACAGTGGATTTGGGTGTCCGCCATGACACTCGCTGTGAGAAATACTGCAAGTGATACGAAATGTGAAACGGTTGGGGTTCTGTTATCACTAGAATATCACACTCCTCTCAGCCAATCAGATTCTAGGACCAAAAAGAACTGTTGTGTAAATGGAAATATTTATTTATTCCAGATGACAGTATCATTTATTTCAGTCCATTAAACATTTGACGTGTTTTTGATTGCAGGGTTGTCGGCACAATAGCTTTGAAGATGCCAAGGCATATGGTTTCAAAAACAAGTTGATTATCGTTTCTGCTGAGACAGCGGGAAATGGCCTGTACAACTTCATAGTGCCTCTGCGTGCCTATTACCGACCCCGGAAGGAGCTGAATCCCATTGTGCTGTTGTTGGATAATCCGTGAGCGAGCTGCCTCATCAGTTTTTCACTGCATGTTACTGTTCATAGTGATGACTTCAGACTTGGAAAGTCAGTCAATAGCATTGCTTAACCCGACTTTACCACTTAAAAATAGTTCCAGGCATATCTGCATAAAAACGAATCTCTTTATCGACTGTTCACACTCTGTTGTGCATTAGATGGAAGTCTTATTGTATTACCTTTCTCTCTAGTGCTAAACGCTTTCAAAAGTGTTGTTCATTATGCTCCACTTATTATTCTTCCTTTCAGTAATGCAAAATAGTGTACACAGTCGTTGTCACATTGTAGTTTCCATGGCAACTCTTGAGACGTGTCAAAAGGCTTTTTGCAATTACCTGCTTGCCATGCATTTTGCACAAGCGTTTACACTGAGAATAATTTTTTATAAGGTTGTTTGCCAGTGCCAAACCTCTAAGAACTTTAAAACTGCAGCTGTGAGTGGATTAGCATTGTCAAATTGCGTTCTCCTCCATTTCCAGGCCTGATAATCATTTTCTTGAAGCCATCTGCTGTTTCCCTATGGTGTACTACATGGCTGGTACCATTGACAAGTAGGTTTTTAAACATTTCAGCACACATACACATCCTGAAATGGGTTTTCGTCCAGTCTGAATGGTCCATTTGTGCTGGTTTGTCATAGTTTGGATAACCTGCTGCAGTGTGGCATCATCTACGCTGATAACCTGGTGGTGGTGGATAAGGAGAGCACTATGAGTGCAGAGGAAGACTACATGGCAGATGCTAAAACCATAGTCAACGTGCAGACCATGTTCAGGTACGTTTTATGCTCTAACAGCAAAATGGTTGTACTGTATATTTCTTCAGGCTGATGTCTTTCTCTTCATTAGCTAGTACTAATTACCTGTTGGCTTTCGTCTTTGTTCTCCTGTTATTGTGTCCTCTACTAGGTTGTTTCCTAGTCTCAGCATAATCACTGAGCTAACCCATCCTTCTAATATGAGATTCATGCAGTTTCGTGCCAAAGACTGCTACTCCCTGGCTCTCTCCAAACTCGAAAAGGTGTCATATCTTAACAACCACACCATTTGACTTGCATCGGGGTCCAAAAGTCTGTGTTTCTGTTTTAAATTTTTACAATGAATTCTTTTCACATGATTTAGAAATGGTTCAGAAATAATACGCAATGATCTAAATTATTTCTTTGTATTATTTTGTTTTTCAAAATCCTAAAAAACCTTTTTATATTCTGGTTTAAAATCTCAGACTTTAGGACTCTGATCATTTTTCTTCCTTGCAAGTAGACAGTTTAACTACTCTAACCAGGCCTAACATTAACATGATACATTTCAGACTTTTCTATGATATGAAATAACTTTGCTTGAATGCTACAAGTGTACTATGACATGATCCATTAGGAATCTTTCTGAGTTTAGGAATCTTTCACCTATAAATGAAAATTCTGTAATGAATTAATTACCCTCATGTGGTCCCAAGGCGTAAGACCTTTGTTCATCTTCTGAACACAAATTAAGATATTTTTTATGAAATAAAACATCTTGATAATGATGTTGAATTGTTGAATTAAGTTGTTTGTTTTTTTGCACACAAAGGTATTCTCGTAGCTTTGTAAAATTACAGTTGGACGACTGATGTCACATGGACTATTTTAACAATGTCCTTACTGTGTTTCTGGGCCTGGGAACATTTCAGTTACATTGCTGTCTATGGAGGTTCTTGGATTTCATCAAAAATATCTTAATTTGTGTTCTGAAGATGAACGAAGGTCTTACGGGTTTGGAACAACATGAGGGTGAGTAATTAATGCCAGAATTTTCATTTTTTGGGTGAACTAACCTTTTGAGTATGGTGTATTTGTGGTGATTGCATGCCTCAAATAGCTGAAAATTCTGAAACTAGGATAATGCTGCATCACAAATTGCCAGATGGTTTCAAAATCTCAAATCATCAACGGTGGAAAGAGCTGTCAATCTTTTGTCGTGATCTTTTTCCTTTTTCTCCAGATAGAGAGAGATAAGGGCTCAAATCTGGCATTTATGTTCCGCCTCCCGTTCGCTGCAGGCAGAGTGTTCAGTATTAGTATGCTGGATACTCTTCTTTACCAGGTGGGTAATAGATCAGATGCAACTTCTACTAATTCTCTACAAGATATGAAAGTCTTGAGCCACCATATCTATGAATATGTATTATGTACACTACTGTTCAAAAAAATTGGGGTGTTAGTAAGTTTTCATTTTTAATGAATTTAATGTTTTTATTCAGCAAGGACAAGTAAATGCTGTTCTTTTGAACTATTCAGCATGTTAGAGTGATTTCTGAAGGTTCACTGTGACACTGAAGACTGGAATAATCATGCTGAAAATTCAGCTTTGCCATCACAGAAATACATTACACTATAAATACAGTGGGTACGGAAAGTATTCAGACCTCCTTAAATTTTTCACTCTTTGTTATATTGCAGCCATTTGCTAAAATCTTTTAAGTTCATTTTTTTTCCTCATTAATATACACACAGCACCCCATATTGACAGAAAAACACAGAATTGTTGACATTTTTGCAGATTTATTAAAAAAG
>JAHKKF010534787.1:0-35984 GCA_019740295.1 Labeo calbasu
AAAAAATATTAAAAATAGTAAATGATGTTTATCTGAAAATTTAACAGTGCAAACAGGTATAAGTTTTATATATATATATATATATATATATATATATAAAAACTTTCAATAAATTGCTTTATAACTCAGTAAGAACCATTATATATTGCATAAGATATCTTAATAATTTTTTTTTATTAATTCTCAATAATATTATCAATAAACGTTACTATTAAGTGTTTTCCTTATGTAATTAAGTAAATATAAAAAATAAAATATATTTCAAATATATTCTTTGTGCCTTAAAAAATATTTATTAAAAATATTAAAAAAGGCACAAAGAACAACAAAGTTCTAGACAGCCAGACATAATAAACAAACGCCATTTCCTGTATAAAATTGAATTAAATCAGTTGCACATTAGAGAGTGGGGGAGATGTCTTAATTCAAATTGTAAATGTAATTATCCACACACACACACATACACTTCAGTTTCTGTGCACTGTGTGAAACTGAGTTAGACCCACAAGCTTGCACACACACACATACTCTCTCTCTCTCTCTCTCTCTCTGTCTCTCTCACACACACACACTCAATAAGAGGCCTCCTCGCTTTTTAAACAAGTGAACACGGGATTAGACCAGGACTGAATGGCACCAATTAAATACTGAATACAGCAGCCATGCAAATCAGCCTCATTCAAGAGGGAGAGAGAGAGAGAGCGACATAGACACAGACACCTCTTAACACACAAGCGACTACATTCTGAGAAGGGGCTGTAATCACATGTCTTGGCATTAAGTCTAACCTCCACAATGGACCAACAACGGCAACTCGTATATACACAACACACATGCCTTATTTTAACATTTAAAGACTGGAAAGTTCAGTCTTATTTTTGGTGTGTAACATATCCAACTGGAAAATGTAGTCACCTATCTCTCATTAAACAGACACACTCGCACACACTCAGCGTGGAGACGCCGGGTGTATGTATAGAGTGTGGTGGTCATGTGATTGTCCACTCTCAAGGCAGAGCTCCTACAAGTGGCTCTTTGTCTGCGAGAGTAAGAAAGAGAGAGAGAGAGCGAGCGACAGCTTACACATATCCCACTCACAATAACAACTGCACACAAACTCACACACTCAAAAAACACACAGAGCCTTGGGCATCTTGTTGAGAATGAGAGAAATGAGTGAATGGAGTCTAAGAGAGATGAGGAATCTCCATAGCAGAGCCCCCCATCCTCATTAATTCTCTCTCTCTCTCTCACACACACACACACTTCAGATAAACATTTAGCATTTTTAGAATAAAACACATTTACTTCATTTCTATATTGTTTTTACAAAAGACCTTATCTTTTGATGTCTCCACTTTGAGGTTTAGTCAGATGTCGATCACATCTGAAGACAAATGAGCTCTTAAATTATAGCTAAACTAAAACCTGCTTCCAAAAAAAGTTTAATTTTACTTCCTGATTTAATTAAAAACAGCATTTGCTTAATTTACGAACCGGTTTCGTACTTTAACACAGCTAAAAGTTTATTTGAAGGTTCATATCCTGCATGAAATCCACATTTAAACATATAGGCTAATCCTTTCATATCCTATGTGATAAAAACACAGAATAGGATTTCTGGGATTTTTAGTCAGCGGGCAATAGTGCACCAGGTCGGCCTTGGAGCGATATGATAACCCTCCGTCACACAATCAGACAAAAGTACATTGTTTCACTTGATTTGTTTCCTGCTGTCTTCCTGCAGTTTTTCACTCATATTACTTTCACCATTTCGAAGAGGCTAGAGGTTAGAGGTCAAGCTAAAGTTCCCTACTGAACTATCAAGATCTGCAAATATGACAGAATTCACAAGAACTCCTGCGCTTTATTGTTTACCAGTGTCATAACATTTCCTTTCGCCCTGATCCCCATGTAGGAGTGGTGCTGGTGGAAATCACCAGGTACAATCACCCACAAAAGAATAACAAAACTATTTTAGTTCACAATGCAGTGCATTCAGCATTTTTTAGCTGTGATGATAATACCCTTGACTTGTTCATATTGTTTTATTGGACTGCTGTACGAGTTTCTTGTGACATTTGATAGTTTCACATCAAGCTTACAGGAAGACATCTGTATGACAGCTCTTCCCGTAGTGCAAGAAGATATCTTGCATCTGTTCAGCCCTGAAACAATGACTTGAGCCACTGCAGAATCTCCTTACCTCCCAATTCACACGGGAGGAAAAAAATTAATTGTACAGTTTTACCAACTTTACAGAACCTGTTCATTTTGCTACAAACAGATAATAACAGTAATATGTTTATGTGAAATGGGTAAATAACTACAAGCAATACCACTACACATTTTACGGTAACGCTTTATTTTAAGGCGCCCTTGTTACACGTTACACGTACTTACTAATATAATAACAATAAATTATGCATAATTACATGCAAGTAACTCTAACCCAAACCTTAACCCTAACCACATAGTAAGTACATTTAATTAATAATATTACTCAGTACTGTATAATTACACTGTAACAAGGACACCTTAAAATAAAATGTAACCCACTTTACAATGTGTAATTTGTTAACAATAGTTAATGCATTAAATAACATGAATTAAGTGAACAGTGAACATTATATTTTTACAGCATTTATTAATCGTTAATGTTAGTGAATAAAAATATTTATGTTAATGTTAGTTCACAGTACATTAACTAATGTGGTAACTTTGCAACAAGGTTCCATTAGTTAATGTTAGTTAATATATTAACAAACATGAACAAATAGTGAACAATACATTTATTACAGTATTTATTAATCTTTGTTTAACAAACACAACTTGTGATTTTAATAATGCATTAGTAAATGTTGAAATTAAGATTAATAAATGCTGCAGAAGTGTTGTTCATTCTTAGTTCAAGTTAACTAAAGTAGTTAACTAATGAACCTTATTGGAAAGTGTTACCACTGATGTTAACAGATACAACTTTAACTTTTGTGATGTATTAGTAAGTTTTGAACTTAATATTAACTACGATTAACAAATGCTGTATTAATATTGTTCATGATAACTAATATAGTTAATTGTTAACAAATTGTAAAGTGTTACCAGTTTTACAATAGCATTTTTAATTATTTACTTTTGTATTTGTGTGTAAAGAGTTCATTTACAAAAACATCACTTTTTAATAATTTTCATATAAAAATCATGTTTTTTTTTTCATTGTGCATTCCAATTAATCTCAATCAAACTGCAGTTGGGTTATTTTGATTAAGTAAAAATAACTACAAAAATAAAATTAACTAACACAGTAAAACACAATAAAAACATAACAATTAAAAACATGATTTTTGAAAAACAATAAAACAACAATAAAAAACATGATTTTTGAAAATTGTAAAAAACTGAGTTATCTGTTTTTGCAAATAAATGCTATCTGTCTATATTTATATCTATCTATACTGACATATATCTATTTATACCTATATATATATTTATGTATTTATTTCTTTTTAAATGTTTATTATTTATAATTTATTCAATATTTAGATTTATTAATTATTTATTCTGACAGCATTCTATGAATTGGGGTATATTTTGTGAATATTTAAGTTATTTTAAGTTACCCTCCTTCTGATTTTCTTAACAAATAATCATGTCTGACATAATTTATACGTTTTTTTATGTCCTTCAAATAAACTGTAATGTGGCTAGCTACTTTTTTTCCAAAAGGGCAGCTTGACTGGAGTTCAACCTAAGTAAGCTACCATTTCAAACTATTTTCCAACACTAATGAGTGTATAAAATGTGTTACAACTTTTGTGTGGATGGCAACACCTCAGTTTTGGAAAATAACACATATTTATAACCACAAAACAGCATTAATTTAATTAATAATAGCATTCATAACCAACTTTACGAGTCTCTTCGCCTGAGCTCAAAATGCGATGGCACGGTGGTAGCAGTTGCTATGGCAGACAGTATATATATTTAGGGTGTAAAGGGAAAAAAACGCAGCCAGAAATGCTCATATTTACTCTGTCTCTCTCGTCTCGTCTTCTCTTTCTCTCTTTCTCACACACACACACGCTCACACACACATATTTGCTCTCCCACTCACTGTCAGGAGTATTGTGTTTGTCTGAGTGTGAGATGAAAGGTATGAATTCCTCCAGAGCTCCTCCAGGATACCACCGTTAAACACACACACGCTGAGTATAATATCTATGCTCTTAATGTGTGTATGGGTGTGTGTGTGTGCGAGTCACAGGTCGCAGTGATGCAGAAAGAGTTTCAGTGTCTATGTGTGTGTTTCTTTCTCACAGAATCTCACATTACAGGGCAATTAAAGCAACTGCAAACACACACACACACAAACAGGTTATACTTGGCTGACAGCTCACTCTGAAATGCCTGGGAGAAAACAGCACAAGAAATCAAACACACACACACACAATGACAAAATTGTCATTTTACTAATAGCAATGTATAGTTATCTGTGACCGCATCACTGATTCATATTTACACCTATGAGAAATACAATAAGAGTGACAGAGAGACTCTTGGGAACTAAAATCAACAAGAGAACAATGACAAGTTGTCATTAGACACTAAACAACTCCATCATCACACTTTATGTGTGTGTGTTTCAGCATGTCTGTCATGGTAATGTGGACTAGAATAAGTGTTTGTACCTTTTACCCTCAGCTTACGCAGAAACTAAACATCTTACATTTTGGTTTCACCATAGTGACAACATTTCAGATTAAATGGTTTTTTAACAGGTGATGATACCGGTACGTGTTTAGCGGTATTTTATCAGTCAACACTGTTAATTGCGAAGCTTATTTCCTCTATTACACTGAGATTATTGAATGAGGTAACACTTTACAATAAGGTTCATTAGTTAACTTTTCTTAATTACGTAAGTCAACATGAACAATACTTCTAATCTTAGTTAATACTGATTTCAACATTTACTAATGCATGATTAAAATCTAAAGTTGTGTTTAGTTAATGCACTGTGAACTAACATAAACTAACAAGACCTGTATTTTTATTAACTTACGTTAATTTCTTTTCCCATTGGTTTTTAGTGTTCTTTCTCAGTAAAGTCTGCTTTATTGATATTGTGAAATATTAATCCAATATTATTACAATATGAAATAAAATAACACAAGAAACATTACTACGAAGGTTAAAACGATTCATATATTTGTGGAATATTGATAATTTTATTTCAGGGTTCTTTGATGAAAGAAAGCTTAAAAGAACAGCAATTATGACATAGAAATCTTCTGTAACAATGTAAATGTTTCACTGTTACATCTTAATGAATGCAAACTTTTAAACAGTATAGAACTGTCCATTTATCAGTTAATTTAGCAGTATCAGTCAGAATGATAAAAACGTTGCATTCAGTTGCACAAACCCAATATATTGTCGATATCAGCAGATTTAAAGTAAAACCTGATTTATAGGCCTTTCGTGTAGTGAGGTCCACTTTTCAACAGGTTTCACTGCATTTGTGAGGACATTTCCAAAATGTAAGCCTCTCAAGCACAGCCAAACCTGTAAACACATACAAATGAACAAGCTCTTTTTTTTGCTCATGTTTTATGAATTAGCCGTGCGGATGTGTGTGCGCGAAGTGTGTTTTCAGCATTGTTTTATAATTAGATTTTCCATTTGTTCTGTCCAGCTGCAGGCAGAGATCACTGTCTCACCAATAATGGCTCTAAACTCCTTCTCCCCTCCATTTTAAATAATAATGAGCCTTTAAAATGGCTGATTCAGACGTATCCCTAAAAGCAGCTTTCCACAGCTCCCAGACCAGTAAACAGCTTTCAGCCTGATCTATCTGTGGGCGTCCTGAGCCTGATATTTGTGTGTTTTCAACCAGACCTAAGATCAGTGACTAGAGTTTGATCTCCCGGTGTGCGTCCAGGAGTAAGTCTTCTAATGGCAGGTAACCCTAAGCAGCTTAAAACCTCTGCGTGAGAGATCTGCTCTCAGGTCAGCTGGAGCTAATAAAGGTTATTGTGATTTGAAACTGCATGCAGAGAGCGCTGAGCTCAGATCAGCAGCAGATGAAAGCAGGCTGGAGACTTCAGCTTCTCTGATGCTTTATAGCAGCATTTAGCTGACTGAAAGCGTGACCATTTCTCCGGACACACACGCACACACGCGGGCAAGGAATGATGGGTTTAGTGAGTGTGATGGTCTGAGCTGTCGACTGGAAAGTGGATAAAAAGGATGGAGGAGCTTTGAACTCTAAAAGGGTGTGACTGATGGCCCGCTGTGTGTGTGTGTATGTGTGTGTGTGTGACTATATGTAGCAGAATTTAAGCAGGTTTGGAGTTTCTAGACTTGCAATGACTCTCTTTGTTTACATGCGAGCATAAATGTGTTAAGGGTAGATATATATGCCCAAAATCCACCAGTGCGTACTGTCTCACAAAGCCAAAAGAGAAAGCAAACACGAGAGTGTGAATGTGCACACGGAGAAGTGAAGGAACAAACAGATCGCAAACCTCTCCTTACAGAACGCTAATCATTTCCCACCTCACGCCCTTGTGTTTGTTGTGTGTGTGTGTGTGTGTGTGACAGGCTCTCCAGATTTCCAAAGTCACTTTGCAGGGAAGGTTGCAGCTGTTGCACAAAGGGAAGCGTGTATGTGTGTCGCTAAGGAGAGACACATTATGGTCAGATCTTCCATGAGATGGTTTAATCGTGATGATACAGCGCTCTATTGCCTCTTTAAAAGAAACTGGTGTTTAACGTCTCGGGTTTGTTTGACGTTTATGAGTCTAGGTATTTGCATAATGACTGATCAGAAGAAGGAGAGAGGAAACAGTTACAGCTACAGAGAGACAGGAATCCGGCCCTATAATGATACACACAAGCATCCACCCTGAACCACAGCACTGTAGTGACTTTATCCTGCAACCTATGTGACTCTTGTTGCGTTCTAAGCAAACTTTGGGTGTTTGTCATGTGTTTGAATGAGGTGAACCATAGATATGGGTTTAACTACAAAATAAAATAATTAAATTTAAATATTTTTTGTTATATATGTAACCCTGGACCACAAAAAACAGTCATGAGTGCATTTTTTAAACTTGAGATTTATACATCATATGATGAGCAATAAATAAGCTTTCTGTTGATGTATTTTTTGTTAGGATGGGACAATATTTGTCCAAGATACAACTATTTGAAAATCTGGCATCTGAGGGTGCAAAACCATCAAAATATTGAGAAAATCGTCTTTAAAGTTGTCCAAATGAAATTCTTAGTTCTTAATCAAAAATTAAGTTTTGATATATTTACGGTAGGAAATTTACTAAATATCTTCATGGAATATGATGTTTACTTAATATCCTAATGATTTTTGGCATAAATGAAAATACAATGTACTTTTGGCTATTGCTACAAATATACCCTTGCTACTTCAGACTGGTTTTGTGATCCAGGGTCGCACATTACATAAAAAAGGGACAAATAAACATACAGCTGCAATAATTTAATTAAAAAAAAAAAAAAAAAAAAAGAAGATCATAAAAGTGCATTTTGACTCATGCGCCTGTATTCCACGCGACGGCTTTGTGCCAGGGACAAAGACAAATTATTGGTTCTCAAATCTCATTCAAAACGATACGTTCAAAAAACTCGGTGTGTCTTCGGGGCAAGAAATTTTGAATGGTTAATTGTGTAAAAGATATTTAAGTGCTTTGGTGGAGGGGAGAATTTTCAGGGAAAACTGACTTGAATTTCAGTCTGTTCCTCACACAAAGCTATCATATTGCTTCAGAAGACAGGAATATACCGCATGAGTAAAAAGGACTACTTTTATTGTACTTTTATTGTGTTTTTGCCCCTACTGAAGCCTGACAGTAAAAAAAAGTGTTTGCTTTCAATGTAGCTTGGACATTCTAGAATACAAAAGCATTTTGTGGATCAGAGAAGACAAAGCTGGAAAGATATGAAGGTAAGTAACTGATGTTTGAATTCCCATTGTAACTTTAGAAGTTAAGGCCTTGGGTAAAGTAATGATAACCTCTGGAAGGAGTTGAAATGGCACAATACTGTCATTTTGGTGGTGGTACAGGATAAATACAGGACGAAGGAGAAAGTATAGTGGGACTGTTTACAAAAAGTTTTGGCTGTTTACAAAAACGCACTGTGGCAGTACCATGATATAGCAATGTTATCAGATGGTATTGCTATGTAAGTCTGATTTATATCAGTGCACTGAATGTTTAGCATATTCATGAAGCCACTGAAACCACCTTAAAGGGATATTTCAAGCAAAACTAAAAATTCTGTCATTGTTTACTCAACCTCATGTTGTTACAATTTTGATTACTCTTTAGTTACTGACGTCTATGAGGGGAAAAAAGAGGCATTTCTCAAAATATATTTTATGTTGCACGGAAGAAATCGAATCGGGTTTGAAATGACGTGAGGGTGAGTAAACGATGAGAAATTTGTTTTATTTTTGGGTCAACTGTCGCTTAAATAATTAGCACACGTCACAGAAATCCCCAAAAAAGCCTGTGTTTACATGTCTACCTAGTTATCTAAACACGGACATTCCGGCACAGACTTCTGCTGTTTATAAATAAAGCTAATTATAATTACAACACACTGACCATAACCCTAAACCCTAATAGAAACATTGTAGCCTTTTGAGTTACTTGATTTTGACCTCTGAGGATATCCCGGACCTCCCCAAAGGGAGGTTTGTCAAAATTGAGCTAACTTCTGGGGACAATTTTGTCCCCAAAGTATAGCTAAGTAAACCCACCCCCCCAGCAGCTGCCACTGCTCCTCTTCCGTCGTGTGCTCCAACAGAGCCTACAACTACAAACATTACAGTCCTTAAAACAACACGGGCGCTGGGCTCGGAGCGCGTCTGTGCGTGTGAGAGCCGTTTGAGGAGGCTGTGAGAGCCCAGCGGTCATGCTTGGTCAGGGACAGACAATGTGCGTTTGTTACTTAAGCACTGTTGTTAATGAAGCCCTCCCCATGCGCGCACACACATGGATGTACAATAAAAATTAGGTTTCACGCCAACCCCTCTCGCTTTCTCTCTCCGTTATATAACGACTACAGAAATAGGGTTTTAAGTTGCAAACTGAATCCCCGTTAAAATGTACAGACTTTGTAGACATAGTTAGACTCGGGATATAGAACCCAACTCACACACGCTGACAAACATCCACAACACCGTGAAATGCTATCAACGTTGGAACAAAAGCCACTTCACACACACTTCAGAGAGGAACAGGTCTGTTGTGGAAATGCCGGCTGAGACAGAGGGAAGTGTGTGTGCGCGAGTCTGCGTGAGTCCTCTCTTGCTGTTCAACATATTGAAACTCTGACAGAGTTAATCTCCTCACTGTCAACTCCTATTATAACACCACTGATCATGACATACACACACACTAACTCATGCATACACAAACACACGCACACATTCATGCGCACACACTCGTAAATGCACACGGACACATGATTGAAAGTAAC
Source organism: Labeo calbasu (assembly GCA_019740295.1). NCBI lineage: Eukaryota > Metazoa > Chordata > Actinopteri > Cypriniformes > Cyprinidae > Labeo > Labeo calbasu. The sequence goes on from JAHKKF010534787.1 coordinate 9,526, forward strand.
ACGACTCAGAGAGTAATTATTACTGCTGTGGATGACTGAATATACGCCCAAACATGTCCTAAACGCTCCCGAACAGTCACACAGGCGTCCGTGGAAATCCGGAACTTTGATCGCAGTTGAGGCCAACATGATCCCCTAGGAGGTCAAAGGTCATTTATGTCTTTTCATGTCATCGTAATCAGATTTTTCAGGTCCAAAAAACTGCTTTTGGAAATTTCGGCGTTCACGAGATACGGCAAATCAGTCAGCTCAGGCTGTAGCAACAGGTTGGAGCCGCTCACAAGGATGCAGGTTTAAGTCTGGCCTACATAAGCAGGCTTATTTCACACTTTCCTCCAATTCTCTTTTATACCTTAATTATTTCTTAAAAATCCAACGCCGACTGCTTGAAAATTCTTTCATTTTTTAGTAAAGCTGTATGAACTGAAGTGAACTGAAAGCTGAATTTTGAAGAATTTTGCTAGTGGGATTCAAAACAACACTTTTTCAGAATATTCTCTAGCAGAAAAAAGTAGCATTTTCAGGCAGTTTGTGTTGGATTTTTTGTACATTTTTAAAGAGTGTTCATGAGCTAAACAGGATGTTTAACTGCTGCTTTAGACGGTTATATGTGCACATAGAAGTTGCTGATTAAGACTAATTGTGCACCACAGAGTGTTGGGTAAATGAACAAACTTGTACGCTTGAATACACACTCACACACACACACACACACAAGTAAAGTACTTCAGTAGCATTTTTGAGCTAATGAGAGACAGATTTCCAATTAGCTCCTCATCTCCTCCCTTAGCACTGGAATATGGCCAAAACTCACAGGCACATTCATACATATATCATGGATTCCCACTTACTTTGTTTTTTAAAAATCCAAAAGAAATTGAGTTAATTTGCTGCCGTTCATCAGAAAATTGTTTCTGAGCAGCTAGAGTGTTTACTTGATAAGCGAGTGGCTGCCAAGAACTTGAATGTAGTAAAATGATATTAATTCGAAGCTGGAAGAATTCGATGACGTACGTGGGAAGCAAAGCGAGTCCTCGTTTTGCTGTTTGTGTGTGCGTTTGATTGGGCGTACAGTGTGTGACACATTAAGGGAATAAGATATAACCTGAAATCTCTGCCTCAATGTGATAATTGTCCCAATGATTAGCTACTTTATTCTCTCTGTCTGTCGCTCTCTCTCCATTCCCAGCAGACTCCACTTCTCTTTTCTTCCCTCAAGGCAGAGGAAGGGAGGGGAGGGGTGTCGCTTTTACATTTTTCTCAGTCCAAATTATAGCTGTGAACCATGCAGATAGGAACAGAATTATACATCTGAAACCAGCGGTAAGTCTGTGCGTGAGCGCGTATGTGTAGTTGTGTCTAGAAGTAATTAAATTTACATAATTGTGTCAACAGAATAAATCAGTGAAGCTCTTGTTCCACCAAATGTTTCTTCTACAGAAAACGCAGCGGTAGCTTTTGCATTCAGTAAACTTTGCGTTTTGCTGATATAAATATCAGAGTGCTGAGGGGTGGAGAACGCAGGCCGAGTTTTTCTAATTTTACAGTCCTTCAATTATATTTCGCATTCAGTCTGAGAGTAGTCTGACCTAAAACACAAATGGCACATTATTATGGGTAAGAGAGACTTCTGTGTGTGAGTGTGTGAGCGTGTGTATGTATGATGGCCTCGCTGCTGTGAGTCTGGTAAGAGGTTTAAAGGGTGACTTGGACTTAGTGGTGGTGGACGCTCCCATATGTCCGTTGCAGAGAGTGTGTTTGCCCGAGGCCCATATGTCTTTATGAGAGCGCTTAAGATAATCTTTGCGTTCAACGACCAATTCATCGGCGTGCATCGAGTTATTGCGCTGTTTCAGTGAGACTGATATATGCAGACGTGCCTCTGATTAAACTCAGAAGCGTTCACTAATAAACTATTCTGAAATTATTTTTCTCAACTTCACACTGTTTGAAATTTTCTTTTCTTCAGGGTCTCTGAACCTGGGACTAAGCAACACACACACACTCTTGCACAGGTGCATACACACACATACAGAGTCTGTAAGTAAATAAACATTAAGTACTTAAAACAACATGCAGCAACTGTGGTAAAACAGACCAGGCCAGTTTGAGCATCTGCTGTGCCGTGGAGCTCAAAGCTGTTTCAACGAGTAAAACAATCCACACACAGAGGGGCTCCAGCGACTGATCTGAAATTTTTTCTCGCAGGACGAGAAGCTCAAAAGTTGCTGATTTTTAAGGTATCTCTAATGGGTTTAACTCCTGCATACAGTTAAAATAAAATAATAATGAAAAAACTCGAAACATTAATTTTCCATACTTTGAATCTTGAAGGCCCAAGTGCTTTGCATTATTTTTCAACATGTATAAAAAAATTTAACTTGCAAAAATTAAAAATTACAAAAAAATGAAAAATGTTGTATATGAAATGTCTTAATTAAGAAGCTGCATTCGATTAATTTTAGTAAAACTTACATAAATAAAATAACTTTATTAAAGTAATTCAGAACGTCATACAGTGCTTAAGAGATATCAATATATTTGATATATATATATATATGTTTCAGAACATTTCTAATTGTGTAAGCGTAAATTAACTAAATATCTGTTAAGCTTTAGATAATGTAATAACGTTTAACTATATTTAATCAGGAAAGTTGTTACAAAGTGTTCCCAATTTCTAAACAGCTAACTATTTTATTTTCCCGTCCTTTCCTTCCTAACTCAGTTTAAGCATGAGAACAGTCAAAATGCAAACACAAAACAAAATAAACGTATGTTCATTTGTAATTTACGATGCGGTTTTAGTATTAAAAGCACAATTTATGTTTTCGCGTCGCCTCTCGGGTTCTCACATGCTAAAGTTTTCAAGTTTTTCGCTCATCTTTTACAAGGCCAACCGAGAGACTCCTTAATTAAAATATTCCCCCCGAGATGAAAAACACATGTGCACTATTCCTGTCCCCCTGTTTACGCTCATAACTCAGTGGCTGTGTCTCAAAACCTTTTGAGCTGCCTACCAAGACGAACCTACGATGCCCAAAATGCTGTCTAGGTGCCCAAAAAATGCTGTCAGGGTAGACAGCTCATTAGGTTTTGAGACGCAGCCAGTTTTCCACACAAATGCTTAAAGTGCAAAACAAGACCTATCATGTTGGTTACGATAGGCATTGAGGTAAAAATAAGCACATCACGATGACTTTTGCGAATGCAAACTTAAACAATGAGCTTTCTTTCTTATTCTGTTGAGTCAAGCTTCAGTGGCGTCTCGAGTCATTATTCAGGTTAAGTAAACATGTTGGACGCTCCCTTGAACGTTTTATGAGGAGCAATCAGGGAGATTTTATGAGCGTCTAGGAAACCCCCGCTTAAAAACCTATTAACTCTCTCGACACAACTCTGATTTGACCAATATGACAGGCGCAAGAGCCACCGGGCCGCCGGGATTTTGGGCAGGCCGGTGGCGGAGCGTCAGCTCCCCTCTCATGGGAAAAGAAGAAAAGATGGACACGCCGAGAAAGAGAGAGAGAGTTTCATGCTAAAAAACAAAGCGTAACATTAGCAGATCTGCATAGTTCTAATTTGTAAAAGTATGTAACGGAGAAATTAGGCCCGCGTCAAGGCCACACGTTAATATGTATCCGAATTCGTAGTTAAGAAAGCCAAGAGGTTATAAAAAAATTACGATCCTTCGCATAAACATTTAACGAAGTTGTACTAGCATGAAAGTGTTGTCGAATCCCCGCTCAACGAGGGATTTTGTGAGTTGATGAGGAGCGGCGGTGGAGTATGACAGCTGTGTGTTATATCCCCGGGAGAGAGAGTGCGCTCAGCGAGAGCTTCATGTCATCATGCCGGAGAGCGAGCCGTGATACGAGTAGCGGAGATTTTCAGGTCGGACTGCTCAAACTGTACGTCTATTTCATGAGCAACACAAGTCAAACTATTGATATCACTAATCGGAGACTGTAGGCTACATTTCGTGTTCTTTCTACGAGATTTTATACACGGGTTCGTGCACTTACTTGGGATTTTGCGAATTCCACACGACAGACTCCAGTGATTTGGCTGCGGGTAACGCGTATCTGCACATGGCTGTCAGAATCCAGAGGTAATATTTCCACGAGCCGTCACTTCCAGCCATTTTACGCGGTTCTCGGAGAGACACAAGCCAGCAAGAAGATAAGATCCTTTCGATCGACTGTACTCCGGGTTGCCGAACCACATGCAACAGAGTAGGTTAGGCGTCCAGGCGGAGGGGCTCCATGGCTCAACTTCCAAATCCAATTTTTCTAGCGTTGCCTGTAGGAGAAAAAAAAGGTGTCGCACAACGTTGCACAGGCGGCTTCTGGGCCAACGTTTCTCTGTTACCAAAATCGCTGCTACCTCGCACTTAGGTAGACGGCAGCGCGTAACTGTTTTATTGTACTCATCTATTAGTTGAGCTAGTAGCCTCACAAAAGGTCAAATCACGCCAGATAGGGGGTGAGTAACATGCACACAGGTATAAGGACCATCAATCCCGTGTTGGGGTTCGGGTTGGTGGACAAATCCGGTCCAGATCATGTGTCAGATTTAAAATTAGACTCCTTTCGCTTTTGATCCCAGATCATAGAGATGCGCTTTAGATATGCAACAGTTTTTGTCCGAAATTTATCGACCTATATCCATGTTCAAAGTCTCCACGAACAAAGCTTAACTGTCAGTCACAGGACTGCCAAAAATGTCTGTCCACTTCCATTTGGATTTTCTTTCAAGGAGAACCATGAAAAGTAAACTCCCGAGTTTTGCTGCTATTGTAAGGTCTGGCGTTTCAGTCCATGCTGATAGACGGGATATCAGCTACTGTCCGCTCCTGGCTGGCGTGCCGAAAAGGTGCACACAGTTTCGTCTCAAGGATATAAACAGATGGGGAAACTCCAGCAGCTCGGTGCTTCCTCTGCGAGTTAATGACTCGTCTTTTAGCCTTGGATCTTGTTTGGAGTTGTTCGGCGCTCAACCGTGGATCCGGTGCGTCCGCAGTCACTCCCGCACACCGTTCACAGCGCAGTGGCTCGCGATCCATCACCTCCACTCCCACCGAGCTTCTAAACCCCGCCCTATTTCGAAAGAGACCAATCAGAGCGCACGTTTAGAGCGACGTCGCAACATGGTGTACCTCTCTGCACAGCGAGTTTCGGAGAACTTCAGCTGCGAGACTGATGTATGTACAAAAACATATAGTGAAGTCTAGTGTTTTTCCCTCAAAGATAAGATGCTCAGAAGAGCTTAAGATACTGACTGTCTTAAGTTTTTTTGCAGAGTAAGTTAACTATGCCGCAAATTAAAGTTTTCCTCAGACAGCGTGTGGCAAAGCTGACTGCTCGTCACTATGGCTACTCCGTACGTTTATCTCTCATGTTGTATTTTAGTTTCCCCTCTCAGTTAGTTTATCATTTTCTGGAGTCTTCTTCTGGAGTCATTTGAATACGTAAGTCTGTTTTATATTCACAACGCATCACGGCTCACAGCTGAAAACACTGGTCTTCACCGTAAAAGCGTTTAATAACAGATTTAGGATCATTATCCCAAAGACATCCAAGAGAGTGACACTAATGATATTTGATGGTCAAACAAAGATAACGCTAATCCTTTCAGTAGACAATACCGCCCCCTATCGACTGCAAAAATAATTTGAATGTTTCAAACTATAAATTATACATTTTAGCTTTTATTTGTTGTTGCTTGAGTAAAACACTACTGCAATATACTCTATAACAAACGGTGACACGTATGACGTGAATTAAAATTGACCTAGTTTATATCTTAATAATTTAGGTTGCCCATGACTGATGGCAAATCTGACTGTAAGGTCTGTGACTAATTTGTATGTCTTTCTCCCTGAGTAAGATGTGATTCTGAGTGACATATGGTGTCCTGTCAATCTACTATACAACCAATCCGTGTGTGTGTGTGGTTCTTCTGTGGAGAGCCATATGTCTTGAGGAGGGTTAGTTCTCTGGCGTGTGTTTAGATAACATGAGTGTGGTGTAGCTTTTACTCTTTAAGCTCTTGTCTGTGTGAAATGTCAGTTTATTCATTACCCACATTTAGATCAGGTCTGAAAGAGCGAGCCACGCATTTAAAAATGATATATATGCAGTCATGTGATCTGTTTAAGGCTGAACGTCATCATCTCTGTCAGAATGATAGATGACTTTTAGTTAGCAGAGGCACGTTTTGGTGTTTTCTGTGTGATTCTTTACGCAGCTTTGTGTGATGTTTACATGTTCTTTTGCATAAGTACAATTATCTGACCTTTTCTTATTTCTCCAGTACTCAGAGCTAAATATAGCCCCTCCACCTTAGCCCGAGTATAAGACCTTTCAGCCAGTCACACGCCCTCTTTTTCCTCTCCTCTATTCTTTAAGCTGCTCTTTCTGTATCTGAGATGATCCGACATTTAGTACCTCCAGCCTGAACTGAAAATATTTGTTGCAACAAGCTCAGAGAGAGCAAAACCACACACACCCAAGAAGAAATTACTGGAGCGCATTTGTCAGCAGCTATTCACTAATATGTCCACACTGCGGTCGGCACACAGTTACTAATAAACCAAAAGCACACATGGACACACAGACCCACACATACATATAAGCACTTTGAACTTTGCATGAAAAGTTGATAAAAAACATGCACATGCATATAAATGCACTACATTTCAAAAGTTTGGGGCCAGTAAGATTTTTTTTTCACATTTTTGAAAGAACCCTAGTACAAAAGTAATAGATTTAAAATACATTTATTTTGCATATTAACTGACATTTTGCTTGAGACTTACTGATAAAAAATTGTGATTAAACTTTATTTAGAGTACTAATTGTGCACAATGCACATTTCCTAATTTTAAGCCTAAAATATGTTTTAATGTCACTATTGATGAGGATTGTATTATCTTTAAATGACACTGGTCTTTAAATGCAAAATGTACTTGCAATAGTTCCACTTTAGCACAAATCAAATATACTTAAGTATATCTTTAGTTGGACACCAGCACTACTTCTGCACAATTAAAGTGTATGAAGTACAAAATTGGTTGTTTCAGTTTAGCAGATTTTAAGTATACAAGTTTAGTAGTACACTAAAAGTACAATTGCAGGGTATTTTTATGAAGTGCGTAATATGTAAATGTATTTGTAGTATACTTAGCATAAAATAACTGTATTTTAAATACATTTTAGTATTTATTTTTCGCTAGGGAAGTCTTTTATTCTTACCATTTATCTTTTTAATATAATTTTTATTGCTGAAAAATACAGTAAAACTTGTAATATTGTGAAGTTTATCATGAACTACTATTTTAATACATGTAATTTATTCTTGCGATAGCAAAGCTGAATTTTCAGCATCATTACTGCAATCTTCAGTTTCACAAGATCCTTCAGATATCATTTTAACTTGCTGATTTTGGTGCTCAAATACATTTCTTATTATTATATTTTGAAAGCAGTTGTGCTGCTTGACATGTTTTGTGGAAAACATGTAATTTTTTCAGGATTGATGAACAGGAAGAACAGGATTTATTTGAAACATAAATATATTGTAACATCATAAATGTCTGTACTTTTTGCCTTTGATCAATGCCTTTGATTAATATAAATATTAATCTAAAAAACAGACCTAAAACTTTTTAATACATGTATATGTTTATTTTTCAATTACTTTCATATTTCATGACCATTTAGACCACATACATATATAGTCAATCTATATACACCCTGTTTTTCCTGTTCACACATGCATGAGTGTTAATGTCTGAGCATTTGTTACCAGGCAGCCCAAAGCTCACATAAAATCAACTGGGTGGTGATGGTGGCTTAACGTGACCCTGCCCTAATAAACTCTTACGTTTCCTTCTCATTTGCGCCTAATATTAGGCTACTAATTGACATCATTGTTGGTTAAGCTAACAGTCACATGCATGTACATAAAGGTGCATATGTTTGTGCACGTATGTGGGCGAACGCCTTACATTGTGTGATGTTGGATTTGGTTTTGGTTCAAAATACAGTAGATTAACTAAACAGTGTTTTGGAATAGTTTCGCTGGAGTAGGTGAGTGTGTGTGTGTGTGACAAGGAGGTGGAATGACTGTAATGGAGGAACTCAGGAGGGTGTTGATGGAATATTCAAGCAGATAATAGGCCAATTTCACACACACCCCCCGCCCCAGCACACACTTCTCTCTCTTATTCTCTCTCTCCCACACTCGGTCAGTAGGGAATCATGAATGACAATCCAACACTGCCCCACCCAGAAAGCCCCCGATAGGCCCGGCTCAGCACACTGAGAACACAGTATTACAACAAAAACATTTGCTTGGGCCAAAAAGAGACACACACCTACACATGCACATACAACCTAGTAAAAAAAAAAGAACTTGTACACTGGCAAAACTAGACACCTACACACGCACACGGACCCGTATGCGGTGTGCCAGTCCTGTATGAGAATGTGTATCTGGGAACGCAGCCACAGGCAGATGATCTGGTTGTCACGGTGAGCAATGGGCTCAGAAAACTTCTGTGTGTCACTATGCGTGAATAAGTGTGTGCGTGAGTGTGTGTGTGCGTGCGTGTCTGAACCGGTAAACTTGGCGTGAAATTGTGGTGGCGACTGTGACGGATCTTCATTTCCACTCTGACAGTGGTGCTCACGCACACACATTGCTACCTTTGTTCTTATACAACAGGTTGGAGAAGAAGAAAAATGTGTGTGCGCATCTGTGCGCTCGCATGTATCAAGTACTAAATAAAAGTCGTGTTAAGTGCCCTTAATGATTGTTTAAGAAACCCATTATGTTCGGCAAATGGATCCAGTATTGATTTCATGTCATTGTACGAGTGTCTGTGTCTCAGGTTTGATCGTCTTTCCTGACTCTTAAATAATGTATTTCTAATGGACTGCACGCTGCACTTACATACTCCATTTAAACGTGACAGGATTCCGATCAATCGCAGATCAATAACCTTTAACCTCGGTGAGCAGGTTACTCTTAACCACTGATCTGCATTCGGTTCAGACACGGAGTCGGCTGGGTTGTTGTTTTACGTCTCAACGGGGAGATTTTTGTTGCATTGTGTCATGGCTAAACCTACACGCAGACCTTCCACTCATTCTGTCCTCAGTTTTAGCATAATTAGCTTTATTTGTGGTTTCTTTTGAAATGCTGTCGGCAAAGAAATCTGTCAAGATCAAGTTTTGGCGTATAAGATGCTGTTTTAGGATATAATTATGCCATTAAAATATTTACACAGAGAATAAAATATGTTCATGAGAAAGATAAATAAGAGAAAGTTTAGGGAATTGAATCTGATTGAATTACATTAACAGTAACATTATAGTTTCAGTATGCGTGGCATAAAAACAGTGAGAATTTAATGTAGTAAAGTTAAATAAAATATATATATATATATATATGCAGCAAAAATAGTTTAAAACTTGATTAAATTGCAAACTGCAAAATGAAATATGTGACCCTGGCACGGGTATATTTGTAGCAATAGCCAGCAATACACTGTGTGGGTCAAAATTATCGATTTTTCTTTTATGCCAAAAATCATTAGGATATTATGTAAAAATCATGTTCCATGAAGATATTTAGTAAATTTCCTGCTGTAAATATATCCAGACTGTGGACTCTGATTTGTAATATGCACTGCTAAAAACTTCATTTGGACAACTTTAAAGGCAATTTTTCTCAATAATTAGATTTTTTGGCACCCTCAGATTTTTAAATAGTTGCGTCTCGATCAAATATTGTCATATCCTAACAAACCATACATCAATGGAAAGCTTATTTATTCAGATGTATAAATCTCAATTTCCAAAAAAATGACCCTTATGACTAGTTTTGTGGTCTAGGGTCACATTTACACTTTTTTAATTAATATTCCGGTAACACTTTATAAAAAGGTTTGTTAGTTAACATTAGTTAAGTACTTTAATTAACATGAACTAGGAATGAACAATACTTCTATGGCCTTTATTAATCTTAGTGTTAATTTCAACATTTACTAATGCATTATTAAAAAGTTGTGCTTGTTAACATTTAATGCACTGTGAATTAACATGAACTAACAGTGAACAACTTTTCTCTAACTAACATTAACAAAGATGAATAAATACTGCAATAAATGTATTGTTCATTGTTCGCTCATGTTAGTTTATACATTAACCAACATTAACTAATGAAACTTTATTGTAAAGTGTTACAGAATATTCTGTAATAGGTTGTATGTCGAATTTACCTGCCCAAACCAGAAAATAGGTCCGAATCCCCTTGAAAGTGAGAAAGTGTTAACAGCCATTTGATGGTGGTATCTGTTGACTTTTAGGGTAATCACGCAGCTAACCTAGCTAGTTGTGTTTATTGTTGGGTTTTATTCAATTTAATATCTAAATGTTAGTGAAAAGAAGAGTAAACATTGGACACTGGACATTGGTTATGATCATCTTTGGAATCTCCTTTGTAGGCGTCTTGAGTAAAACAGCTCTATATTTAATAGAGAACATACAAAACACTTGAACCGTAAGCAACAACCGTAAGTTTGTTGCGCACAACCCGCATTGTTATTTTAAATGCCCGTTAACGTTAAAACTGTCTATGAAAACGACACATTACTTAAAGAGACTGTACAAGTCTTTATGCAAAAATGTTTTACAATTTTCATACTCAAATATAATGTAAAAACTCAGTCAGGTTCAATACAGACAGATTTTGCAATGCAATTTCATAATCAGTCAAGAATGCAGTGTATATTGAGAAACAGACAGGATATTATTTTTTGTGTTTTGCTGGTATGAGCGTTTCATTGTTTGCTTAAGCTATTTCCACATATATCTACTTCTCTATCTTGAGAAATACAAGAATAAGATAGATGAACATGTGTTTCATGCTTAATGAGAGTGCATGATGAAATGCTCTTCACTGATCATTATAAATCTATTAGTTTTATAGCTACTCAAACCACGGCAGACTGACTGCGCTGTTCATGAATAAACAAATGAATACGCACACAGAGGACAGAAAGCGGAACACTGCTCTCAACACACAATTATCCAGCATTCCTTTGTAATTTAATATATTTCTCTGTCTCTCTCTCTCTCACTCCCTCTCTCTCCTTGTATCTCTTGCTCTTTGTAAGGAGAGAAAATGTAGGCAAATCCTATTGCGTGTCATTTTGTACCAGTTTTAAAGACGGTCACACATCAGCCAGCAGATATTAGTTTAGACGTCTGATGTAATTATGCTGTAACTGTGTGTGTATCTGGATGTATACAGCCCAATACGTTGGCACCGAGATGTCCAGTCACAGATATCAGTCTCTTCTTTTCTCTCTCTGTTCTGTTTCTGTGGTGTTGCCTGAAGCTATAGTCTGTGATAGATAAGATATTATCATGAAAGAATCTGATGTGATTGCGAACGGCTGTTTTGAAAGGAGCCTTGTGAATTACATCACCCTCTCTTTTCACATTACAGATAACTGTGATGTTTTATGTGTATGGTTTCATGCCAGAGACGATTTCACAGCGTTTGTAAAATAATTTTTTTTCGGTGTGCACGTGTGTGTTCGTGTATAGGTTTTAATGAGTGTATGATTTTGAGTGCGTGTCTGTACAAATGAGCATGTGTGTGTCTTCTGTAACTTGAGCTCTAACGACTGTCCTGTTTCTTTAGCACCTGTCATTCATTTTTGACCCCACCATACCGGCCGTGAACTCCTCAAATGGTTTTTTGTGTGTGTGTGTGTGCACATAACGGTACAAGATGACAGTTAACGAAACTCCCATATCCATAAAATCGGACTAACATCACTCACTCAACATTTGCACGCACAGTCGTGTTTTGAAAGTCCGCCGCTTACCGAAAGATTTGGTTAGGTTAAAAATAAACCCTGCATCTCCTTTTCAGCGAAACCATGTTTTCTAATGTCTGTAATAATATTGAGAATTTAAACATAATGAACAGTACAGAAATACTCTTTACCTTATTTAGAAATGTCTAGACTCTCTGACTACATAGATACGGATACAGACACGTAAACTGCGTGAAATAAAAATTCTGTTAAACAAAACTTCCAAGAAGCTGCTCTGAATTTCGTGGGGGCGCTAAAATCGTATTGTGTCTGAGATTTCTGTTCTAACGAGACTGAAATACAATACAAGCCAATTATGTTCACAAGCTTAAAGGTGCCAAGCAAGCAAAGGACCCTGTCGTTCATTAACCCCACTCTGTTCGTGGTGTGTGTGTGAGAGCCTCTATGTGTTCATTAGTGGGTGCAGTAAAGCGTGTCTAAGTGGCACAGTGTGTAAGTAAATGGAGCTGAACTGCCTCTCAGCTGTGGATTTAGGTGCGTGTGTGTGTGAGAGCGTATGTTTTTTTGTGAGAAAGGGTGAAATAAGTAGTTCGCCTTTCAAAGTGAACTGCTTTGTCGGTGTCATTTTGCTAGTGAGATGTGTGTGTACCCGGCGAAGAAGTTCCCAAGCCACATTTACACATTTTTAACACAGGTTACTCTTTTTAGCAAAAAAAAGACTGAGTGTGTAAATTTGGGACTTTGCATGTGTGTTTTTCTCTTGTTCCTCAGAAGTAGGGGACAGATGTCACCGATTGAGCCGGCCCCCCCTCCTACTGCCCCGCCTCTTCCCCTCCCTATCAAAGACCTGGGAGTGCCGGAGTACACATCAATCATTCTGAGTGACAGGTAGGAGTGTGTGTGACATTGTGGGAACATGTATAGTGTGTGTTAGTGTGTGTTCAAACACAAGAATTCCTCTGTCCAGATAAAGGCACTTTATCTGCTGCTGTCTGCCTGGTCAGACATTATTTACTACTGCCCATCCCCGCACACACTCCTTTTTTAAAGAGGACAAAATTGCCCTTCTCTCTCCCTCATTCTTTTTTAAAGTACCAGCCGTTTGTCTCTTTTTCTTACCTGTGTATCTTGTTTTTAGGTCTATCATTCAGAAGATTTGTAACGTTTTTAAAAAAGTTTATTATGCTCACTAAGCATGCATTTATTTGATCTAAAGTACAGAAAAAATATTTTGAAATATTTTTACTATTTTAAATAACTTTTCTATTTGAAGATTTTTTAAAATGTGATTTAATTTGTTGCATCATTTGGTCATTAAAGGTTTCTTTGATGAATAGAAAGTTCAGAAAAACAGCGTTTATCTAAAATAGAAATCTTTTGTAACATTATAAATTTTGTAACATTATAAATGTCTTTATCATCACCTCATGTCTTTATCATCCCCCCCCCCCCCCCCCAAAAAAAATTAACAGTCGCACTTTATGTACTTACTTTTGTNTTATAAATTTTGTAACATTATAAATGTCTTTATCATCACCTCATGTCTTTATCATCCCCCCCCCCCCAAAAAAAAATTAACAGTCGCACTTTATGTACTTACTTTTGTATGTACTTACATTTTGTACTTTTACATTGTTTAACCCATCCCTTACACCTTAACCCTCCCTTAAACCTACCCATACCACCAAACCTGTCCCTAACCTTACCCGTTTCCCACCTTAATAGAAGCAAAAGTGTTTTGCAATAAAATATGACCACATCAAGTACATTGTACTTATTTTTTAATGTAAGTACATAGTAGTTAAGGCCACCTAATATAAAGTGTGACCAAATTAACTGGCTCCAATAGTGTATAATGTTACAAAAGCTTTTTATTTCAGATAAATGCTGATCTTTGGAGCTTTCTGTTCATCAAAGATGGAAAATATTTCTTGAACAGCAAATCAGCATATTAGAATGATATCTGAAGGATCATGTGACACTGAAGACTTGAAGTAATGATGCTCAAAATGTATCTTTGATCACAGAAATAAATTATAGATATTTAGAATATATTCATATAGAAAGCAGTTATTATAAATAGTAAAAATTTTAGTAATTATTTTGCTGTGTTTTGGATCAAATAAATGTAGGCTTGGTGAGCAAAAGAGAATTGTTCAAAAACTTTTGACTGGTGGTGTGAATGAAGCAAAATGAAGCAATTTTTACATTTTTCAGTTTAGTATACAGTTTACCAGTCTTCCACAGATTAAAAGCTATTACATATGAATGTCATGTAAACATATTTTGAGCAAGAGTCGCTTTGAAGTTATGTTAGTCTTTAAATAAAGTGCCCAGTGACTGCTGGGAGAGGTTAACAGACCGCTTCAGGCAACTACGGATGTTAACAATCAACTTTTAAGTAATGCCAGTTAGCAAAGAGACAATATGAAAATGTCATTTCTCATAGATGTCATAAAAAGCTTTGTTGTCAGTTTTTTAGCATTGTAGCTTTCATCTTCCCACTTAAGATATGGTGGATGGTGTGTTTGACCTGCAAAGGGCGATTCTAAGGACATATGGGTATTTATATCCATCCAATCAATGGTAGCGGGAAGTTAAAGGAAAGCAGCAATCTGACTGGTTTCCTTCCCGTGAGGGAACCATTATGGGAGCCAAATTTCTTTCAGAGGGATTTATTATAGTGGATTTATTATCTTTAGCTTAGTATTTAAATCTGTATTTGTTGCATAGATATATCTTGGTTATATAGAGTTACATACAAAGTGCCGTTAACTATTTTGTCATGTTTGTCAAGTCTCTAATGCTCATGCAAGGCTGCATTTAGTCAGTAAAAACAGTAATATTGAATAATGTTGGTTTAAGAAACATTGCTTATCATTGTAAACAGTTATGTGGAAATGCTTTTACTTTTTAAAAATTAAAATAGAAAGCATGTTTAACATTGTAAGTGTCTTTACAGTCACTTTAGATGTTTTTAATGCATACTTTCTAAATAAAAGTTTTGATTTCTTTAAAAAAAAAAAGAAGTGTAGATTTATCTGAGCTGTAGTGTTGTGCATGTCTGCTATGTTGCAATTGATCATTAAACGTAGAGTCAAGTTTGTAATGTACAGTTAATAGTTAATTTAGTCATTTTCATGGTTAATGGTTAATGTTGACTTATGTTGTAATGTACAACGGTCAGCTGTCTTGTTAAAACGAGCCCAGCTGAGTTTCATTCGCCTCCTCCCTTTAATCCAAGTTTATCATCGTTTACTCTTTGACTTTGTAATGTAATTATTAAATCAGAGTAATGAATGTTGGGCAGTGCATGTGGGAGGATAGATTGAGGTTTGAATTATTATACTTAGAATATACTTCTGTTGAGGTCAAACACACAGTGTCACGCCTCAGCGCTCACCAAGGACAGAGAGAGGGAGGGTGGGAGGAGGATGTGGAAAGGTGGATCACTGAAATAGGAGGAGGACACCAGAGAAAAGGGAGTGAGAGGGTATGATATGGACCCACTCGTGACCTGTGGGATCTCACTCAGCCTCACTATGACAACTACAGTTTAATTAATCACCGGCCCTCTCTCGTTCTGTCTCTGTCTGGACAGATGTATTACTGATTTAGACAGTAACTCATAGTTAAGGCTTTGTTTTTGACCTGCTTAGAAGCTTCGGTTAGTAGGTTTTAGTTACTCACAGGGTTAAAATGTGGACATGGTAAATCAGACTCTCATTGATGAACAATTTGCATGCTATTCTATATGGCAGACAAGATTAGAATTAGAACATCCTAGATCGCTATACAGTTTTAGGGCTAATATTGTCCTAAACAAGAGAAAGAGAAAAGGCCACAAAAATACAGGGAATTAAAGGCTAAATGAAACTTAAAAAAATGAACCTAAAAGTTAAACAATAATGTATTTTAAAGTAAAGAACTGACATGAACATGTAAACATGCAGTTTTTTTATAACGTTTGGTTTTTACTGCTTACTAAAACTATGCACTTTCCTGTATCTTTCTTAGTGAAGAATGTACCTTTAGTGTGAAGTAGAATAGAGTAGAATGGTGTGAATTGGCATTCAACCTCTGACTGGCTCCTCTACACTGGTGTGTTTGTGAGAGAGAAAGAGAGAGTGAAGTGAATGGAGTTAGTAAGCCTAATGATGTCGCAGTGCTAAGCTGTTTCTCTCATTACTCTGACTGACATTTGAATACTAATCCTGAATTAGCTGGTAAACTATCTAAGTGTTTGAGTGATGACTTCATCAAACTTCACTCCATCTGTGTGTGCCTGACAGTGATAGATAAGAACTGTGCTTGCATTGTTGTGTTTTCGAAATTGAGAAAACAGCTGTTTTTTTTATTGTTGTTTTCATCAAAGTAGCAGTGGGATGTCAGCTTAGTTTTACGTGTGTGTTTTTATGACACATCATGACACAAATTTGTATAATGACATAGGTATGACATAGGTATTACAAGGAGAGGGTGACTTATGAGGACATTGCCCCATGTCCCCATTTTTCAAAAGGCTTATGAATCATACAGATTAAGTTTTTTTTGAGAAAGTAAAAATGTGCAGTTTCCTGTGAGGGCTAGGTTTAGGTGTAGGGTTGGTGTACGGCGATAGAAAATACAGTTTGTACAGTATAAAAACCATTACACCTATAGAATGTCCCCACAATTCACAAAAACAAACCTGAGTGTGTGTGTGTATGTGAGTGTATGTATGTATGCATGTAAGTGTATATGAAAAGTTGGGTGTCAGTAAATTTTTTTAAAGGGGTCGCTGGATGCAAAATTCACTTTTACTTGTTGTTTGAACATAAACGTGTGTACACAACCACCCTATAATGATAAAAACCCACCCAGTTTTAAATTCCTATAAATCATAACCCCTTTCTCAGATCAAGCCATTCTCAGATTCTTGGCTATGTGACGTCGCACAGGCCCGGGTCCCTCCCATGATTGTTGACTGACACTGCCGTTTTAGCATAAACCCGCCCTGAATGAGCTGTAAACTGTCCGCCATTGTTTCGATGCCGCAGCAGGGTAGACAAGAATGTCTCCTAAGCATCTGAGGTGTTCTGTTGTTGAATGTAATAATGAACATAGCTGTCATCATATACTTCCAAAATCCGAGCCGCTAAAGACGCAGAGGATTACTTTTGTTTTTGAAGGGAATGCGCCTGTTTGCGCGAATCATTCGTGATCCAGCTTCACCTACAGAAGAAGTGAGTATAAGGTTTTTTTATGACTCTTTGCAAGTTAAACTGCTAGATGTGGCTAAAGTTTACAGTCTCAGAAAACTGCTAATCACCCCACAGAAGAAAGGGGCAGGGTAAGCTGAGCTCATTAGCATTTAAATGGATATGCTCCAAAATGGCTCGCTGTGAACAGAGCTGCTTTTGACAAGATAAAAGGGTGTTGTTTTAAACTACCATTGAGAAATTTTAACCAAAGTGTGTTATAGACTTTTCATTAAAGGAGAACTCCACTTCCAGAGCGACAATTCACAAAATAATCTACTCACGCCCTTGTCATCCAAGATGTTCATGTCTTTCTGTCTTCAGTCATGAAGAAATGATGGTTTTTGAGGAAAGCATTTCAAGATTTTTCTCCATATAATGGACTTCATTGGTGACCCGATTTTGAACTTCCAAAATGTAGTTTAAAGGCAGCTTCAAAGGGCTCTAAACGATCCCAGCCGAGGAAGAAGGGTCTTATCTAGCGAAACGATCTGTCATTTTTTTTCGGAAAATAAATAAAACTTTTTAAGTTTATAACTTTTTAAGCGTTCAGTCTTCCGTATACTTTTTATAGTTTTGTACTTTGTTACAAAAACGTATAAATACTGTTTTTTGAATTTTCTATTCATCAAAAAATCCTGAAAATGTATCACTAAATCCAACAAAAATATTAATTATATGACTTTTATATGACTAGAGTAATTGCGGTAGAAAATTTGGCTTTGCCATCACAAAAATATAATGTTTAAAAATATTATATTTAAATGTAATTTAAAAACAATTGTTTTAAATTATAATAATATTTATGTTTTTACTGTATTTTTGATCAAATGAATGTAGTCTTGGTGAGACCTGATGAAAATTAAAGGATTAGTTTACTTCCAGAATAAAAATTTCCTGATAACGATGATTTGTGTTTCGTGACGTAGGCGGAAGTGCCTACCTAGTGTTTACAAAGGGAACGTGCAAAGAAAGTCAAATGCCCTTTACAAAAAAGGGTGAAACAACGATGTTGGATGATTTTGAAGTTGGGGGAGAAACAGAGATGGAGTTCTTCGCACTACCCTACTTTTTTGAAATGAAGTACACTGATGAAGAGCTAACAACGCGTAACCATTCCAGTGTGATTACGTAATGTGTGAAGTCGAGCTAGTGCAAGACAAGCATTTGTGATTAAAGGAGAAGTCCACTTCCAGAACAACAATTTACAAATAATGTACTCACTCCCTTGTCATCCAAAATGTTCATGTCTTTCTGTCTTCAGTCGTAAAGAAATTATGGTTTTTGAGGAAAGCATTTTAGGATTTTTCTCCATATATTGGACTTCATTGGTGCCCCGATTTTGAACTTCCAAAATGCAGTTTAAATGCAGCTTCAAAAGAGCTCTAAACGAGCCCAGCCGAGGAAGAAGGGTCTTATCTAGCAAAACGATCGGTCATCTTTTTCGGAAAATAAAAATGTGTATACTTTTTAAGCACAAAAGCTCGTGTAACACATGCTGTGGGATGCGCGTTCACGACGCTACGAATCACGTCTTAATTCATCGTCTTGGTAGAGTATGGCGAAAAACTCCATCTCTATTTTTTTCCTACAATGACCAGAATCGTCCAACATCATTGTACCTTTTTGTTTGTAAATAGTGTAAATTGACTTACTTCCACTTCCTTAGTCTTAGCGTGATCTTTTGACGTGATTCAATAGTACGTAGCGTCGTGGCCACGCATCTCAGAGCTAGTGATACACAAGCTTTTGTGCTTAAATAGTATACACATTTTTGTTTTCCAAAAAAATGACTGATCGTTTCACTAGGTAAGGCCCTTCTTCCTCGGCCCTTTCGTTTAGAGCCCTTTGAAGCTGCATAGAAACTACAATTTGGAACTTCAACCTGTTGGCCACCATTAAAGTCCACTATATGGAGAAAAATCCTGGAATGTTGTCCTCAAAAACCTCAATTTCTTTTTGACTGAAGAAAGACATAAACATCTTGGATGACATGGGAATGAGTAAATTATCAGGAAATTGTTCTTCTGGAAGTGAACTAGTCCTTTAAAGAGTTACATGTAAGGATTAGTTCAACTACTTTGCATGAAGAAAAAAACATCTGTAGCTGATATATTGAGTATAACTAGAACAATGAGCTGAGTATAGCTCGAACAATTTATTTTTACTTTTCCGGGTCTTGAAATCACGAGTTGTCCACGACCGTGGGAACCGTGAGGTTAGTGTTATTGTGAAAATGGGCATATCAGTCCAACATGCTGACACAAAAGTGCAGTGTAGCTAATGTCAAGCAGCCAAAACAGAAAAATAAAACATCCTGAGGTCTGTATCCTGCCTTCTTGAGTGTGTGTGTGTGTGTATGTGTGTGTTTAATTGTGTCAGTATAGGTGAGTGTGTGTTTGTAAGAGCCATTAGGCTTTCTGTTATTAAAGTCTTGTAGAGGAAGGACAATGTCCAGACATCCAAATTTAGCCTTGAAGGTCAGGGAAAAGGTTAGCATGCCTGAAAAAAGACCCCAAAATTCTTGTGTGTGTGTGTGTTTGCAGGTGCAGATGTTTGTGTGTGTTTGTTCAGGTGTGTGTGTGTAGATGAGCGTAGATGCGTTTGAGTAGAGTTACAGTAGTCTAAAATCTAAATCTCATACGATGCGGTTTAATCGTGTTCATTCTTAAGTGTTTACCGCTAATTGAGTGCAGCGGATTCTGGCATGGCTGTTGTCACTTGGCTGTTCAGTGGAAACGTATGACCTCCATTATGTCATTATGTCATTATGTCATTATAAACTGATTTAAAATCAGAACACAAATGCACATTGAAAAAAACATACCAAGGTCATCTCACAGCTGCAACGTGATGAACCTCAAAAATAACTTCAATCCGTCTGTCGCTCCCAGCAGGGCAAGCGTATGTACTGCATGTGTTGCAAGAGATGTGGGAATAATTACGTTAATGTCAAGCTTCTGAAAATATATCTAAGCTGAACGTGTAATTTTAGTTTGCCTTGTAATGTAATTTACATGGTTAACGGCGAACATTCCAGATGTGTATGTGTGTGTGTGTGTATGTAGATGGGCAAGTGACAGGTTTTCTGTGTTTACAGCTATCTTTATCAAAACACATTCCTCTGTTTCTCGCACACACACACCCTGCTGTGTCAAAGACAACAGCTCTATACAGGCTGCACCTGTCTGGCTCGTCTTACTCAGAGTAGGGTCTCACCTGTCCATGACCTGACTACTAAATCATACATACATGCACACATGTACACATTCTCAGCGCACTAAATCAGCACAGCTTTATAAATATGCAGCCTTTACTCACACACAAGATTACACACAAAGTGAAACATGAGTTTAAACACTTCTAACCTTCTTCTAGCCCCATAGACACTGGCATGCACACGGGCACTTTGGACAGGGTGCGTTCTGACAGGTGACCATAAACAATGACTATTTGTGGCTTTGGAGCATAACAGACATGTCTCTTACCGGCTCTCAGGGAGTTTTTCCTTGCCACTGTCACTCTTTCTGACCTGATTTTAGACTATTGGTATTGTAAAAATGAGAAACAAGTAAATCAGAACTGAGCTGAAGTTTGTTTCATAGGGAAAACATCACTCTAGCATCACTTTTAGATTATCTTGTGTTTTAATGATGCAAAATGCAGAAATATGTTTTGCTGGTACTTCTTTATTTTTGTCTCATAAATGGGTGTTTCTTCATCTATGGGCGGTTTGGTCCCAAGGCAAGTTATTGTTTTGTAATTTTCCTCAGAAATAATGAAAATTCATAACATAGAGTCATAGATTAATTTCAAAGCTGAATTTTTTTTGCATCATTGCTCCAGTCACATGGTCCTTTAGAAATCATTCTAATATTCTGATTTGCTGCTCAAAAAACATTTATTATTAAGTTGAAAACAGCTGAGTAGAATTCAGAAGAACAGTTTAGAAGAAGTTTAGAAGACCAGCATTTATCTGATCAGTTTAAAAAAAAATTATACTGACTCTAAGCTTTGAATGGTATAGCGTATAACGTTACAAAAGCTTTTTATTTCAGATAATTGCTGATCTTTGGATCTTTCCTTTAATCGAAGAATCCTGAAAAAATGTACTCAGCTATTTTTAATATTGATAATAATAATAAAAGACTGGAGTAATGGTGCTGAAAATTCAGCTTTGATCATAGGCATAAATTACATTTTAAAATATATTCAAATAGAAAGCAGTTATGTTAAATAGTACAAATATTTCACAATATTACTGCTTTTGCTGTATTTTGGATCAAATAAATGCAGGCTTGTTGAGCAGAAGAGAAGTCTTTAAAAAAACATTAAAAATCGTACTGTTCAAAAACTTTTGACTGGTAGTGTGTAGTGCTCAAGAAACATTTCTTATTATTATAAATTATTTCAGTGTTCTTTGATGAGCACTAATGTTAACTAATGAACCTTATTGTAAAGTGTTACGATAAATATATTCATTTTTTTAAACAAAAAATAAAATCACAGTAGTGTCAGTAGTGTTGTTAAAATCATAAACAATTAAAATGTAACTCTTTGTTCAGATCATAGCAACATTTTTAAAGTGACTTTTCATGAAAACAATAAAATCTACTTAAACTTTAAAAATGGGCTCCTTTTGTATCCCATGAACATTGTTACCAGGTCTCGCTAGAAAAAGCTAGTGACCTAGTCTGACAAAACAAGCCCAAAATAAGCGACCGGCCTCACTAAAAGGAGCCAAAATAAGCGGCTCCTAGACCTCCTAGCAAAAATGCCGAAACGCACACACACACTGAATGCCTGCCGCCTCACTAAAAGACCTCGTTCGAGTAGACAGGCAAACACCAGTTACTTTTTTATATGTGTAGCAAGAGTAGTGTTTGGCTAGAGAGACGTTTCCTAATTAGACCGTGTGGAATTTGCACAGTTATTGCAAGTAATAATGAAAATCAGTAACTTTTCTGTAAATATCCTGTTTAATAAAGGCCTCAACATGACATGGTCTGTGAAAACTGACTTCATTATCATGCACATAGCTCCTGACAAAGCATCCATCAATTAAACAAGCCCATCCCCCCACCCCTCCGCTAGTCCCACCCCCCCACTGAGAGCTCCCAGCATGCTCTCTGAGAAGCATTCTTCCTTTTCTTTCCTTATGTTATCAATGTTCTCTTCTTCTATTTGTTTCTTTAGCTTCGGCGATTGCCAGGTCCCGTTTTGCAGTGGGAGCTGCGAGCGCTGATGTTTCATATTTTATGAGAGGTTTCGAATTCAGTTAGATCCCAGCAGACCCTCTCTCTCCGTCTGTCTCCAGTTTATTAAGACGTTGAGGAGGGAGTGACAGTGATTAGAGCTTGTGTTCTATAGACAGAGACGCAATAATGGGACAGTATTTCATAGCCCCCACACTGAATAGAGACAGTTTGTTTCTCATTTCCTGCACCAGTTCAGCTCTCAAGCCCAATTTCAGCTGTCATTTAGAAGAGGTACTTTGTCATCTCCTTATTTATCTGCGCAAGCGTGTGTCACGAGACATTACAGTCCATCACGGCGGTGTCAGATTCATCTTATGATTTATGTATGTTGTATTTGCTAATGCACTAGAAGTTCCTCTCCTGAATCTGTGATGATCTTATCTTAGTCTTGTTCCTCTGCAAAGTTCATTTAATGCTGCAAAGGCTCACATACGCACGCAGCTCAACACACACAGACTCTCATCCAAAAAATTTGAATAGCAGGATTATTACGAAAACCTGGCAGGAGATGAGAGAACAACCTGGCTGTGTGTGTTTAGGGGTGATGATGGGGGTGGGGGAGTGATATCAGCGAGGAGGAGACCCAAAAGCACGCAGCATGACTCTCCTCTCCAGAGGGGAAGAGAAACAGAGTGATATACACCTCGTCGGTCTAGGGTCGTTGTGTGAGTTTAGGTTAGCTTTCATCACTGGAATGATAAACCGTTTGCAATATTCCATTTGTTCTGGAGGAGAGAGAGAGAGAAGAGCAGAACTTTGATCTGTCTGCAGTAGATCAGTTCGGGAAGCATTTCATTATTCTGCACTTAATCTCATACAGATACACATCTTTCTTTCTTTTTCTTTCTTTCTTTGCTAATATGTATATTTTTTGATAATGTCTTGATTTGTAGTTTTTGAAGGGTGCAAACCGTCTGTGTTTTGCTTCAAGAGAACAACCATACATTTGTGTTGTTTCACTTTCTTTTTTTACATTCATTCATAATTATTTATCATTGAATCATTTTATTATTCCATTTAATGTATAATAATTTATATGCTCATTTCATTCATTTAGTCATTAATTAGTCATTTAAATTATTGTTTTTTGTGTTATTTTTCCATTCTTGTTTAGTTATTTTATGCGTGGTTTCAAGGGCTGTTTGTCTTCATGAATAAGAGATAAGTGGAAATGTTTATGGAAATTCAAGGTTTATGGGATGTTGTTGTGTAGCAGTAACACTAGTTTCTGGATTTGTGTTCGTCTGACGAAATCTGAGCATTGAAACATACGCAACTGAGATTATTCAATAAACTTTGTCTCCTACTTTTGCTTTTAAACAGCTTTGCTCAGTCAACTGGTACTAAAGAAGGCTTGCTGTTAATGGATTTTGGGTATTAGACAGTTTTACTAACTAGTTGTTCTGATGCCAGACAAAACAAATATTTCTGACAGGCTGGATTTAATATTTTTTGGTGTGGAGACATGATCTAAAAGTTTTACTATTTGTTTGTTTGTTTATTTATTTATTTGCTTGCTTTTTCATTTATTTATTTACTTATTTATAAACTTGCTTTGTTTTATTTATTTTGCTTTTAGTTTTTTTATTTAGTTTAGAAATATTTTTTTATATATACACACACACACATTGTGAGTACAGTGTATATTTATTAGTGTATATATAAATAAACAAAAACACGCATTTTTATATTTTAAAAAAATGTGTTTATATATCAAAAATATTTATATATAATATCAGTTTGATAAATATAAATGTATACGTGTAAATACATGTAAATATTTTCAAAACATTTACTGTATAAATATACACGGTATGCACATATATTATGTAAACAAAAACTTTTATTTTGGATGTGATTAATTGTGCCTACTTGTTTTTTTTTTCTTTCTTTTTTTATGCACAGCATTTTTGAGGGCTATAGGTCACTGTGCTTGTATCTGGTGTGTATTTTTAAATCAAGTTCTTAGTTAGATTTCCTGACTTAACTCATTTTTAATATTCACATGCACAAACTTAACTTTAAACCCCATGCACACCGCCTGCGGCACACGGTGACAAAGCAACATGATCCAGTTCGTTTTCATTGGTGAGCAATGCCAACTTCTGTAGCGACCGTAGGCGTTCCCAGCCACTTGAGAAAGCTTAGAATTGTTTAACTTTATGTAAATGAAGAGCAACCAACGGGAGTGACAACTAAGAGTAAAGACTGTGTCAGTGGAGTTCAAATGTCAGCCACCTCGAGTCCAGGCAAGACAGGAAACATCATTCTTGTCTGTAAACACGTACATGCTTGTAATAAATAGATCTGCCAAAAGGAAACCATCAGCTATCTTAGATTAGTTTTAGTGGTTATGAGGTCTTTGGCACAATGTTCATTATTAGAAACAAGGAAATATACTTTGACAAATTCAAATTATTTTTTTGAAATTCTGACAGTATTTTAGTTTAAGTTGTATATTGTTCATGTTGTTAAGGATGTAATGCACTAGCATTTCTGTAGTTTATATAACAACACTGTCAGTGTTGGGAAGGTTACTTTGGAAATGTAATAGGTTACAGATTACAAGTTACTCTATTTAAAATGTAGTAAGTAGTGTAACTTTTCAGTGACTTTATTAAAGTAATGTAACTTATTACTTTGATTACTTTTTGATGACTTTTCTAAATTTGTAATATTTTCAACTGATAATCATTTTGAAACCTTACAGTAGCATTCAACACTGATTACTGTCAGACTGTCAAAATCCTTGAAAATCACTTGAATTAATATTATAATAAGAAAGGGATAATATACACCTTTATATGTACATTATCCCACTTATTACACAGCTGCTTGCCACAAAAGTAAAAAATTAGACACAAAACACTGATCTGAGCAGAAATATTTGAACGCAAAGCTTCAATTAAGAAACCAGTTGCTAGTCAGCGGCAAGTTCAAACCAGACGGGCATTTAAGAGATATAGTGCAGCCATACCACTTTTATTACACAACATTTTTACCACATAAATAATTAAGTACTAGTACTTAGACTACTAGTTTGTTAGTTGTCTTATAATTCATTACAGTATACAAAATAAAATGGCAGCAGCTGCGTTTGGATGAAAGAATAGAGCGAGTCCATGAAACCAGGATAACAGTATTAAGAAATTGTATGCATAATATTGAATTTTTAATATTGAGTTTTAATATTTTATTAGCTAACCAAACGCAAAGCTTCCACTAAGAAAAATAATCAAGCGTATAGGCCTTACTTAAGTTTAAGATTTGAATACTTCATAGCTAGAAGTAGTTTAATAGCTATAATACCGGTTTTGAAATCAAATGCTTGCATGTTATGACAGGAAAAAACAAGTAATCTTAAAAAATAAAGTATATGCATAAACCCAAATAGGAAATAAAACAAATCAAATAAGCATGCGTCCTATTCTGTGTCCTAAACTCCTGAAACATTGGTGTCTCATTTTAGAGCAGTCTCACATACAATTAAATCTGTATGTGGGTGTGGGTGTGTGTGAAAAAATTCAGATGTTACCCCCTTTGTAATCATTAACATTTTTTAAAAGTAACTGTAATTTGATTACACGTTTTTTTCTCAGTAACTGTAACTAATTAAATGTATTTTGTAATTAAATTACGTAATTCCGTTACATGTAACTAGTTACTCCCCAACACTGAACACTGTACAAAAGCAAAATGTTATTTATTAGCAATAAGAAAACAAATTCCTGGTCAAATTAGAATGATATCTTAGTTTTCCAGCAATATATATAATGTGTGATTGCACAGACATGCAGTCTACCAGTAACATTAGAGCAACAGCTGGACTGCTATGGTGCCCCTAGTTTGAACTTCCAAAATGAAGTTTAAATGCGGCTTCAAATGATCCCAAATAAAATAATAAAATTTATATACTCTTTAATGTCAAACGCTTGTCTTATCTTACTCTCCCTGAACTCTTTGTATTCTAGCTCATGACAGTTAGGGTATGTCGAAAAACTCAGACCGTATTTTCTCCCTCAACTTCAAAATCGCCCTATATCGCTGTTTTACCTTTTTTGTTAAGGGTGTTTGATCTTCTTTGCATGTTCACTTTGCAAAGAC